>JAGKTI010006700.1:6896-21288 GCA_018397915.1 Birgus latro | reverse complement strand
TGTGTGTGTGTGTGTGTGTGTGTGTGACTCAACTGCTGTAACATTTTTGTGGCTGAATCAGGATGGTCACATATGATTCATGATTATGCATTTGCAAAACAGTCATGCTGTGTGCATCATCCAGTCTGTTTTGTCGTGAGGAAAAGCAATCATTGTATGCGCAAACCATGGTATAAATAGATGTCCTGTTGCATAGGATTATAGCTACTGTACTTTGAGTGTTGGACAGCTATTGGCTTGTCGTGCGAAAATGTTGTGCAATCATCATACTGAAGGATCACGCAGAGGTAATGAAATACTGTATTTGCATAATGAATGCATATCTGGTATGATAATAATTATTTCTGTTACGGGTGTCCAGTCCACAGATGATGTCGCTTACTTTGGGGTGCTATTTCATTAGTTTTCATGGTCGTATCACAACATACACAATCATTGATCACAGTTTATCATGTTCTCTTTAAAACATTCATACATTAGTTTTCATACAAGTATTACACATTCATGTCCTCCTTAGCTTCAGACGCATTATATTATTATCGTGTGTCTGCACTTACACACTTTCATCCAGTAGGAACAACATTTCCCCTACTAACACCAAACATCACATATGCTGGTGATGACCCTACTCCCACCTGCCCACCTCCTCACTCGCTCCTACTCCACACTAGTCCGCTTCTACACACACCTTGCCATCAAGCAGGGTGGTCAAGCCCCCACCCCCACTTTCTGTTCCTGCAACATTCCCTTCCTCTCCTGATACCCAATCCCACTGACCAACCTCTCCTCAATTTCCCCCCAAACATACCAAATATTTTATTCTATTTCTAACGACCTTGGGAATATCCTTTTCAGTGTTCAGCGTTATGGAACACTATACGACGGATATATGTAATATCAAAATTTATTGTCGAACTTGAGGTTATTATGAATCTCGTATGATTGCTGTAAACAACTATACTATGACGACGTTTCGCATCCCAATAAAATCACCCACAACAACAGCTCCCAATACACATTACACATCATGACTGACATACTGTGTGCGTCCATTGTTAGTCATGAAATTGCAAGGATAGTATCGGACCAGTATTCATTGTTACAGATGTGTTTCGGTTGTGTGGTGTTCCTAGGAATATTGCGTAGTCTAGCCTTGTTTGTGCAGGGGTCCAGTAATCTAACTGGCCAATCCAGTCCCATGTTAACAGAATAGATGACGTCTTCAACGTTTGTGTGTGATAAACTTACATATAACGAACTGCAGCACTGGCCTCAATATGCATGTCTGTCCGTTGTCTGCGATTATAACTCAAGGTTTTATTATGGAGCCACGGCCACATAAAGTATATCTGTGGCGTGGTGCTGCTAGGATAGTGTAAAACTGTGTATAAAATACGTGTGTTTGTGCAGGGAGTCTGGTAATACACTTCATCGACCTAATCACAATCGTGCCAAGATAGCAGCCAAAGTCGCGGTTTTGTTGGCTATGCTGACTGACCACTGAACACACTTTCACTTCTTAGCAGTCTGAATGAGGTCGTTTTCAACTAACAGAAACATTAATACAGTGAACAATACATTTTTGTAATGTTAAGTATGGAGTGTTTTATGCACTGTGTCATCATACAGGTTGATAACGTATAAAACAGCGAAGAATAAGCCGGACCTATTCTAGGATAAAGGTTGAGTGCTGCTGGAACGTCCAAGTAAACGTAAGCAAAATTGGTGCACCAGCACCAGTAAACTCAAACAGGTGCTGACCATGATAGAGGGAATGGAGGCGATTCAACTCAAGGCGACTGTCCCGTATCTTAAACCATTTTCATCATACATCTCCCTAAGTTTATAAATTGTTTTGGCACACACTATTTCATTCGGTAGTGCATTCCATTGATCATTTGCTCTATTTGGGAAACTAAAGTTCCTTACGTCTTTATCACCTCTCTTTTTATGCAATTTTTTGCAGTGTCTTCTTGCTGATGCTTCCCCATAGGTTATATATTCATTTATGTGTATTTTCTCCTTCGCTGATATGCATTTATATACCATAATCATGTCTCCCCTTTTTCTTCTCTCCTTTACCGTTGGCAGATTCATTTTTTCTAATCTTTCTTCATAGCTGAGATCCCTTAAGCTTGGTACCCATCTTGTAGCAGCCCTTTGAACTTTATCAGTCTTATCTATGTGTTTCTTGAGTTGAGGATTCCAGACTACTGATGCATACTCCAGGGTTGGTCTGATGAAAGATGTTATTATCTTCCTCAGCAAGTCTTCGTTAATGTATGTCAATGCTATTCTCATATTTGCAAGCAGTGTATACATGTTCCGTACCTTGTCACTTATGTGGTCAGCCGGAGATAGTCTGTTACTGATAATCACAGCTAAGGCCTTCTCTCTTTCTGATGTGTGTAGTGTTTTACTTCCTAACTTATAATACCAATCTGGTTTTTTCCCACTTTTACCAAACTTGATTACATGACACTTGTCCGCATTGAATTCCATTTGCCATGTATTACTCCATTCATGAAGTTTAATTCTTCTTGTAGCTCTTCACAAGAGGCTTTGTTAGTAATTCTCCTTTGTATTTTTGCATCATCAGCAAACATATTGAAATACTTTTCATTTCCAATATTGCTATCTATGTCTTTTATATACACTAAAAACATTATTGGTGCCAGCACTGAGCCCTGTGGAACTCCGCTAGTCACTTCCCTCCATGATGAGTAATTTCCCCTTTGTGCTGTTCTCATTTCCCTATTTCTGAGAAAATCTTGCATCCAACAGTACAGTTTGCCCTGGATTCCTCCTTGATGGTACAGTTTTCATAAAAGTCTTTGGTGCGGTACTCTGTCAAATGCTTTCTTGAAAACTAGATAGATACTGTCCACCCATCCTTCTCTTTTCTGTAATGTTTCTGCAGCTTTGTCATAATAGCTTAATAGATTAGTAACACACGATAGATGGTTTACCCAAACTTTCAGCTTTTTCAGTATCTTAATTACAGCAGTGGTTAGTGAGTGGATTTTGTCTATTCCCTTTCTTGAATAAGGGGGCAATGCTTGCTTTCATCCAAATATCAGGTAGTTTCCCTTGACCCAAGGATTCCTTGAATATTAAAGATAATGGTGTGCTAAGCCGATTCCGAACTTTCTTTACCCCTGCACAGTTGTTGACCTTGTACACGGGTTTTATTCGCCCGTGTATGGAGTACAACTCTCATATGTGGGGAGGCTCCCCACATGCAGCTCTTCTCAATAGGGTGGAGTCAAAGGCTTTTTGTCTCATTAACTCTCCTCCTCTTACTGATTCCCTTCAACCTTTGTCTCTTCGCCGCACTGTTGCTTCTTTATCTCTCCTCTATCGCTACTTCAATGGTCACTGTTCCTCTGAACTGTCTACTTGCATCCCTCCACCTCTACGATGGGCACGTAGTACACGTCTAGCAACAAACTCTCATCCCTTTTCTGTCCAACTCTCTAATGCAAGAGTTAACTGTTACTCCCAGTCCTTCATTTATGCAACTGGTCAACTATGGAACTGTCTTCCTTTGTCTGTATTTCCTACTTCCTATGATCTCCAGTCTTTCAAATGCAGTGTGTCCAGGCATCTCGAAATGAACGGATCTTGAATTTGGCTCTCTATTGTATTGTTTTTGCTTTTCCTTGGAAGGAACAGTATGCAGGCCTGTGGCCTTTGGTTCCTTCTTCCTTGCATAAAAAAAAAAAAAAAAACTTAACTTTTCCTTTGTCTAATTTACATAACTCTTCCTGTATTTCTTTTTCTGATATTTCTGTATCTGGTAATATGTTTGGGCATGCATGTTCCATATCATCCCTCTCAAAATTATTTTCGTTCGTAAAAACTGATTGGAAATTCTCATTTTGTGCTTCACAAATATTTTTCTCTTGTGTATAGAGTGGACAGAGCGACATGGAGACGATTTGTTTGTGGCCACCCCTTACGGGATTGAGGTGTCTGGCAATAGATAGATAGATAGATTATTGTTAACTATGTCATATGCAATCCTGAAGTTGTAATTTAATACTGCATGGTCGCTTGTGCCAAATGGAGAGTGATACATAATATTGTCAATATCATTTTCTTGCCTAGTAAATATAAGATCTAGTACCGATGATACATCAAGTCCTCTTTCTTTGGTGCTTGCTGTTGCATGTTGCATTAGGAAAAACTCCTTCACAAGGTCCAGGAGCTTTTGGTCCCAAGAGCTTTCCTGCCCTTTTATATCTAGAGTATTCCTGTTAATATTTGTATTGAAATCTCCATATAGTATAATTCTTTCAGATTTCTCCTCCATTCTATGTAGTAATGCTCTGAAACTATGAATTGTACTCTATGCCAGGTCATCATATTCGCCTTTTTCCCAAATGTTTGATTTGGGTGGCATGTGTAGGAACTAGGCAAACCACACTCGCCGGCCTCACAACGTGAACTTCAAGGTCCCCGGTTGCATACCACAGGAACCTTCCGATGACGCCATCACTCGTGACTTAGCAGGTGTGTGCGTGCACACACACACTAACAACAATATGCACTAACACTCTCGTCCTCTCTTCTTAATTTGACAGAAGATTCCAAGGACGAAGCTGGATGGTCTATTTGCGTCTGATGCACACCATGTATCCAATACATAGACTTTTGTGTGAGTACCATCAACACCCGATACGCACTATGTATCCAATACATACACTTTTGTTTAATTACTATCAAGACTCAGTCTGTGGCCACATATAGATATGTGATGTCTCTTGAAGTATTATAAACTTTCTAGTCTCGGCTGACTGGTGCACGCAGCCGCTCGGTCGAGGCACCTTTCTTGGTGAGACAATCAGCCAGTTGTTGTGATGTATCCAGCCAAGATACTTCATCAATCTCCCCTCGTTCCAACATGTCTTGTAATACAGCAATATCAGTGCGCAGTCTCCTGTCTTCTACGCTCCTACAGGAGTAAAGGGCGTCCACCAGACTCTTGTTGTCGACAAAACACTTTATTTTGATCTTTCCACATCCAGAAACCTCACGCAATATGTTGAAGAGATATACAGCAGTCTCAGCACATTCAGGCAGCGCCAACGCCTCAGCAGATAAGGTAGATTTGATGACCCTCCTGATCTTTCTTGTCTGCCAGAATATAGGACATCTTGCCTCACTAGCATCTCGTAGGAAGATCACAAAACTTCCCTGAGATCCATTGCCTATAAGGTTGGCAAATGAGGCATCCGAAAAGCACTCTATATGACAGTCCTCGATCGGCCCCATTCTTGGAATGTATAGCTTCATGTTGTCAGTCTTCACCCTTGAGATCACCTTATTAAGTCTAAGCAAATCCGCTACGGTAGATCTTTTTTTTTTTTTATGTGTCCGACTCTGGGCATAGGCTTCACAGCCTGCTATCAAGGCCCAGTCGTCGTCCTACAATCTACATGTCACCACTTCGGCGCTTAACACCCACCGTCCATATTGAATACATGCTAGGGCTGTCTCATACAGGACTGGTGTATTGGTATTAGCGGGGTCATTTTTACGACATGTCGGCGGGTCTTCTGGTAGATCAGTAAAGCCTGATTTAAGGAAATTCAAATCCTTAAACTGTTCCCTGGACGAGCGAGGATTCGAACCTGGGTCCCACGGGACCGCAAGCCAACTCTCTGCCGATCGAGCTACGCTAGTCACACTCAACTCACACACATCAAATGCAATATCTGGCCGAGTGTGTGTGGCAGTCCAATTGAGTTGCCCAATTAATGCTCGGTACTCCGTTTTCTCAGACTCGGACAGCTCCCGTGATTTTACTGCTGCACGATGTTTACTCAGCGTGACTGGTTTCAAAGATGAAGCATACTGGAATTGGTCGAGCGTTATGCTGCCATCGATGATGGAGATGACATTGAGACCAACGTATTTGATGGCTTTTGATTCTGAACTGCCGATGAGGAATATTTGACTCAAACGGTTTATCACTTGCTGTTCAAACTCATGTGTACCAGCCCAAAGGAAGTCGTCGACGTAGATGCATACAATGCCTTCGACTTTGCCACCATTGATCCAAGAGAACAGCACTGAATCCAGTGATGACACTTTAGCTCCGAGACTCAACAACTGATCTTTTACGCGCAGATACCAATGCCTAGCAGCATCACAAAGGCCGTAAACAGTTTTCTTTAGTCTCCAAAACTTACCATTTGCATATCAGGCGGAGGACATAAATGAACAACTCTCTCAATGTCGTTACCTTGCAAGTAGGCAGCTTTCACGTCCATAGTGTGGCAATCTCACTGGTTGGTGGAGGCCAAAGAAAGTGCCAGACCCACTGCTTCTTTTGAACAAGTAGGCGAGTCTTTTCAGAAATCCACTGTGTCTTCTTCAAATCCTCTGGCGACTAAGCGGGCCTTAACAATAGGCTTTCCATTTTTCAGTTTTTCCGTCAGAACCCATCGAACCGTTATGGCACCTTGCCCAACATCATCTACTTCCTCATACACATCATTATTCTGCCAATTTGTAATTTCATTTTCCTTAGCGCATAATACGGCCTCAGAGTTGAAAAGAACAAGCATTTCTGCGTCATCATCAACCACTTCCCATTCGCTAAGATCCTTCTCCAAAGCTATCCAATCAATGTTGCCGTCAGAGTCCCTCTTCAAATTATAACAGTGTTTGTACTTTCCAGTGGCTTTACCTGTCCGACTCATAATCTTTCCAGACACCAACTCTCCACTTTCTGAATGTATTCCCTTTATACGTTGACCAACAGAAATTTTGGGAGGCTGATTAATCAGGACAGAAACTGTGGGAGGCTCATCAATTGGAACCACACCATCTTCCGACTCGTCATCTGGTGGATAGTCATTCAACACTTGCGAAGAATCGTCATTAGGCCTCTCCTGGACAACATTGTTCTTCTCATCACTGCTGACACCACCTTCAACTGTAGTATCTTGCTCTGGCGCACGCGCTAGACGACATACGTGCACTCGCACGTAGACACCGCCGTGTCTCACCAGAATTTGTTTCCCATCTCTGCCTATTACAATTCCGGGACCGTGACACTCATGACTGTCATTTCTTTTGTAGAAGACTTCATCTCCATTTCGGATGTCGTTTAAGTCACTCGAATGTACGTTGTGCCGCAGAGCCCTAGCCAAACGTTCATCTGATTCGGTCTTTATAAACTCTTGTCTAGCTAAATGGAGAGCGTTCAAGTTGTCTCTCACAATTTTCGATGGTGATGAAGGTTCCAAGGCTGGAGGATCATTTGCATACACATTAGGCAGACCAGGGTTTTGACCAAAAACAAGTTGGTTAGGAGAAAAGCCTGAGTAGTTGGTGAGAGCATTTCTTGCCGATACTGCCCATGCCAAGGCCACATCCAATTCACACAGGCTATCAGCCATTATCTGCCTAACAATGTCACCAATGACTGCATTTTGACGCTCACAGACTCCGTTGCTCCAAGGACTCTCTGCAGACGTTGTCATGATCTTGATATTGAAGGCCTCTCCCAGTGTTCGCATTTCCGCATTGTTGAATTCACAGCCATTGTCTGTAAGAATTTTTCTAGGTGCGCCAAACACAACAATCCAGCTCCGAAATATTCCTTTGATAATGGTGGGCGCACACTTATCCTGATTACTCTCGCATTACAATACCTGGTCGCCAAATCAAGGACTAAGAAATAATGCCCTCCCCAAGCTTTTAAATCCATGGCTATGGCTTCGTTAAACTTAGACGCCATGGGCAAACTGACTACGGGTCGGGGCTTGGCTTTCTTAAATCTGCAACAGACTGTACAAGCATCAGATACAGCCTTGATAGCCCGTTCCAGTTTTGAACTTTTAATTCCTGCATCTGTGATCAGTTTAATTAATTTTGCCGATGTTGGGTGTCCAAATTGCCGGTGAAGCTTCAAAGCGGTTTTTTCTACATCACCCCCAAGAGATGCCAACATGATTGTTTCACAAAATTCTCGGCCTAGTCATAAAGAAATTGGAAGTAAGTAATGGCCCAAAGATGAGGACTTTAAATCAATGATAGTTCCACAAATTTTGACCTGGTCAGTTCCAAGGTTAATCAACATTTTTGCTTTTTTCATGGAACGTCTACTCAACAGCAAGGGAATACTCCAGTCCACAACATCAGTCACGATGGTAGCACGCATGTTTCCAATGTAGCAGGGCAGAGTCACACGTTTGAGGGAAGAAACTGTGACACCATCAGCAAAAGTAAACGTTGAGGATGGCGCTTCTTCTCTTATAGCATCACGTTCGTAATCAGTGAGCTCACTTAGATAGCAATTGATCCATTCAACTCCACATATAGTTGTAGAACACCCTGTGTCTAGAAGAGCACATCCCTTAGATTCTTCTGCTAGAGTCTGTGACGTACCTTTACTAGCGGCATCATCCGCATAGCCCATAAATAACGACAGATGCACTGTTTCAGAATTCTCTTCTCGACTGCCGTCGTTTTCGTATGCATCCGGACAGTCATGTGCCCAATGAAACCTAGAATCACATACGAAACACCTCGATACCTTTCCGTCAGACCCAAGTGAGTTCTGCCTCCTGCCTGTGGATGAGCGTTGGGGAATTCTAGCAGATACGGTTGAACATCGGCCACTACCACGACGTCGATCACGTATTGCACCACCCCGCAACATTCTCCGTCCTCGTCGAGTACCTCTAGCATAAAACGTTTCGTCACCCTCAACTTTCGTCACTCCAAAATACTGGTTCGCCTTTCACCTCCCGGGTGGACACCGATGTCTCGTTCTGCCTGCCAATTTCACCAGCAAAAATACGATTCAGGGCAGATTTCATATTTTCGTTTGTCACCTCAGTTATCGCGGACATCACTAGTTGTTGCTGACTGTCTGAAAGTTTGCATGCAGCTAAGATCATAAAAGCCATCACAGAATTTGACAGTTCCATGCCCTGCTTTGTAAATTTGAAATAAACATGCTCAAATTCTGTCACGAACTCACGAATGTTCATATCACCGGCTCTTCTGAAGTTGTACAACTCATAAAACGATGCAAACTGTCGACGTCCTTTGTCCACGAGAAATAAACCATCTAATTTTTTCAGCAAGTTCTGAACACCATCCTCCTGCTTCAGAACATCCGCATCAATCTCCGAAGACGCCACCCTCGCTCTTCCAGACAATGACAGGTGAATAGCTAAGGCTTGTTTTTCTTTAGCAAGGTCCGTAAGTTCGCATCAAATGCCAATGTCTTTTTTCCAGCTCTCATAAGCAGAATCATTCAAGTTTTGGAGGCCACTTGGTCGAACACAACGCCATTTTTCCAACTACGCTCTGCTACCAGTGTAGGAACTAGGCAAACCACACTCACCGGCCTCACAACGTGAACTCCAAGGTCCCCGGTTGCATACCACAAGAACCTTCCGATGACGTCATCACTCGTGACTTAGCAGGTGTATCCGCGCGCGCACACACACTAACAACAATATGCACTAACAGCATATATAAATTTGCCACAGTTAATTTCCCTTCAGACGTACTGATCTCTACTGCGATCAGTTCTATCTGTGAGGGTATATCTAGTTCTATTTCTTTGACTTGCAGATTTTTCTTTGTTAATATTATAATTCGTCGTTCTTTTTTTAAGCTCCTATCTCTTCGCCATATATTGTGTTCCTCTAAGTTTAGGGTATCGTTTGATATCCTTGGTTTTAATTTTGTTTCAGTTAGGCAAACAATATGTGTTTCCTTTTTTTTTTTTTTTAATATAATCATTCATCTCTAGTAATTTAGATACAATTCCATCTACATTTGAGTACATCAGCTTAATCATCTTGTTTACATACTTGTCATGACTTGGGTCCACTACCTTCCTCCTTTTTATTCCCTCCTGTTTATGTACACTTTCGTACCCGCAATCCAATTACTTTGTAAAAAAAAAAAAATGTGTTCTTTTCCTCTGATCTTCCCTCATTCTTTGTTTTTGCCTCCTCCCTCTTCTCTTTTAGAAACCCCAGTTCCACTTGATTCAGGCATCTTTTTATCCATATATTTCTGAAATCCTCTTTTTCTATAGGTTTGTTTGCATTTTTCAATATTTCCTCCACAGTGTTTACACTCTGGTAGGTTACTTTCAGAGGCCTTGATTTCTCTCCTATTTTCCTAGCCTTTTGTATCCCTCTATGTTTTTACTACAGATTTTCTCTGATACTTCCTTCAATATGTTCATTACATTTGCCATCTCCTTTTTGTCTCTTGAAATCTTGTTATTTTATTTCCTCCTCCTCTATATCAGTGATTACTATAGATTTGTTGATGTCTACTGAATCTTTGACCAATTTTGGATTGCTTTAGATTATTTTCTTCGCTTCCTTTTTAATGCTTTTTTCTTCAGCTCTTGTTTCTAAGTCTTTCTTTACTTACACCATTCAGTGTACGTAGTTTTCACATCATTTTTGTAGCTTTGCATCGCTTCATTCACCTGGGTTATCTTCTCTTCACTGTCATTGCTATGATCTGTCAGAATGCTTGCCTGCCTTATTGTCTCTGTCATTTCTGAACTCTTCCATAATACTCTTATGTCTGACAACTGTGCTTGCCATTTCACTAGTGTTCCTTCTAAGTGTACCAACCTCAACTAAAAGCTCTTCTATTGTTGTGTCTTTCCTGTTAACTTCCTTTGCAAATATTTCATTTGCCTCCTTTTTCATGTGTAACTTCTTCTTAATTTCTTCCATTGCACTCTGAAATGCCTTCTCTAATCTGTGCACTCGTGTGTGTGTGTGTGTGTTTTTTTTTTTTTAATGCAAGGAAGAAGAAACCAAAGGCCAGGGCCCGCATACTGTTCCTTCCAAGAAAAAGTAAAAACAATACAAAAGAGAGCCAAATTCAAGATCCATTCATTTCGAGATGCCTGGACACACTGCGTTTGAAAGATTGGAGATCATAGGAAGTAGGGAATACAGACAGAGGGAGACAGTTCCAGAGTTGACCAGTTGCATAAATGAAGGACTGGGAGTAACGGTTAACTCTTGTATTAGAGAGTTGGACAGAAAAGGGATGAGAGTTTGTTGCTAGACGGGTACTACGTGCCCGTCGTAGAGGTGGAGGGATGCAAGCAGACAGTTCAGAGGAACAGTGACCATTGAAGTAGCGATAGAGGAGAGATAAAGAAGCAACAGTGCGGCGAAGAGACAAAGGTTGAAGGGAATCAGTAAGAGGAGGAGAGTTAATGAGACGAAAAGCCTTTGACTCCACCGTATTGAGAAGAACTGCATGTGGGGAGCCTCCCCACACATGAAAGTTGTACTCCATACACGGGCGAATAAAACCCGTGTACAAGGTCAACAACTGTGCAGGGGTAAAGAAAGTTCGGAGTCGGCCCAGCACACCTAATCTCTTGGAAGCAGATTTCACAAGAGATGTAATATGTTCTTTCCAAGACAAATCCCGAGACAATGAAACCCCTAGCATGTTCAAGGATGATGCAGGACTGAGCTGGACATTATTAAACATTAGTGGGTAATCCTGAGGAAGATTTTGTCTGGTTGATAAGTGTAAGAACTGAGTTTTTGATGCATTAAAAATAACAAGATTATTTTTACCCCAATCAGAGATATGAGCCAAGTCAGACATTAGGTGTGCCATAGCCCTTGTTTGCTGAAGTAACTGCTGAGATGGACGTTGCGGAAATCGAATGGAAAGGTGAAGGATGGAATGATCAGCATATGAGTGGATAGGGTTAGATGTACAGCTTAGAAGGTCATTGATGAATAAAAGAAAGAGAGTTGGTGATAGGACAGAGCCCTGAGGAACACCACTGTTGATAGGTCTAGGAGAAGAACGATGGCCGTCTACAACAGCAGCTATAGAACGACCAGAAAGGAAGCTAGAGATAAAGGCACAGATAGAAGGATAGAAACCGTAAGAGGGCAGTTTGGAAATCAAAGATTTATGCCATACTCTATCGAAAGCCTTTGAGATGTCAAGTGCAATGGCAAAGCTCTCGCCAAAGTCCCGAAAGGAGGATGACAAGGAGTCTGAAAGGTAGGTGAGAAGATCGCCAGTGGAGCGTCCCTGACGGAACCCATACTGACGATCAGAAGGAAGGTTGTGACAGGAAAGATGCTTTAAAATTTTTCTGTTAAGAACTGATTCGAAAACTTTTGATACACAGGATGTTAAAGCAATTGGACGATAGTTAGAGGGTTGGGAATGGTCACCCTTCTTTGGGACTGGCTGAATGAGAGCAAACTTCCAGCAAGAAGGAAAGGTACAAGTTGAGAGACAAAGGCGAAAGAGTTTACTTATGGCCTTTGCTTACATCATTACAAAATATCTCCCTAAAACTGAATACACTTGCCTGTTACAAACGTAATAAACTAGTATCATGGGCTAGGAGATTCAAAGGTTGAAAAGGTTGGAATCATCAGGCTGACCTATAAACAGTAATTTTATACTGGAAAACAAAAGCCTACGATAGTATTAATTTAGTTTCGGTTTCGATAAATCAGAGGTCTAGAAATTAGAAATTCAGAAGTATATAAATCCCTACTTTAAAATTACTTGAGAGGGTTAAATATTGAAATCAATTTGAGAGTGTTGTACAGTTTGATAACCGAAATTGGAACATAATTTCTGGGAAAGAGAGTGGAAAATATGTTCTTTCTTAATAGACGTCTACACTGTTATCGTTTTAATCTGTCTGTCTTCGTCAGTAAGACTCTCTCTCTAAAGTGAAGAGGAAAGGATCGTGCACTACAGAACTCGTAAGGGTACCGTTTTTTTTTTATTTACAAGTTAGTTTATGGGGATAACGGTGGTACAATTCATCCAATCCAGGATTATGACCGTGATAATACTGGTCCCATTATTCCTCTTCTGATCGAGGCAAGTCAGACATTTTGTTTCAGCTAACGGTAGACGATTATAGTCATTCTGAGATTACGCCACAGAAACCTGGGTGTTAATGTTGTCACTATTTACTTTTCCACGATTATAACAAGTCTATGGCTGCATGCCAGCTAATGGCAGACTATAGTTTTCATCTAGAATTATCTTGAGAGTGTTAATGAAATGGTTATTGTCCATTTCATCATTCAAATTTATACCAGTTGCAGTAATAACCTTTTCCTTTTCTCCACAGACGAAGAGCCAAGAGCCATGCACCACGACACTGCCCATAGGAGTGCTAGCCAGCCCCTTCTGCCTCTCACCCTCGTGGCGCTGGCACACATTCTCAGATGATGATGGTGATGACGATGATGATGATGACACACCACACTCTTATAACTGACAGAGAACCAAGACTGTAAAACGCAGGTCACCTAACTTTCCAATCGGTATTTTTGGAGCAGTGATGAGTGTAACAGCAGTCTTTCTTAGAGTCATATTCCAAGTGACAATGGAGATTTTCGCACCATTCTTTCTTAACATTTCATTTCATCCCAAGCTTCGTTGAGGATGACACTTATTCATACAAGGGTGACACTGGAAATTTTGGCAACAAATTTTTCTTAGCATTTCGTTTCACCAGTAGTTTCGTTGGGGACGATACTTACTTATACAAGCGTGCCTACGTACTCCTTTTACCTCTGAATCACACCTCATCAGGCAAAAATGGCAAACTGCAGACTGCTTGACCTCCAGAGGGTTGAATGACGCTTAAGAAAACCTTGTTTTGGAGGGGTTAATGAAGGCTATATTACCTAACTCGTCCATTTCGAAACATTATTCCTAATCTAAATAAATCATCATGAGGCACCAAGAACAGAATATGAAAAAAAAAAAAAAAACAAAACGGTGAAGGAAGGAGATGGTATCGGATGTTCAAACCCTGCGAAGCTAAATTCACCTTTCAAGTGATTTCATTCAGTGACAAAGACGCTTCACATATTTCAGAGGTTGATGAAAGCTTTTTCTAACACATGAAGTTCATAATATTGTCTGGAGATAGAAAGACCATACTGCAGAAACAGGTAACCGCAGTGGGATTGTTAATATCAGCTGCTAGAACCCTGTCTCGCCAAGTTCATCAGCCTGATACGAATGCTCAAATTTTTGCCAATTCGGATCACAAATGTCATTCAACGTAGTGAGGAGGAAGCTGGCTGATTAGAGGTGTAATTTTTGTCGACAGTTTTCGTTGCGCTACCATAATGACAGACGTCTTACAAGACTGGCAGATATCAGTTCCATTTGTTTGGAAGCAACCGACATCTGATAAGTTAGGCATTAACCTTCTGAATCTACTGAACTATTTTCTGGTTTGTTGTCATTGCTTTAACATGTTTTATTTAGCTTGGGAGAAACTTTTCCGAACTGGAGGTACTCTCTTTCCATCTATCATATATATATATATATATATATATATATATATATATATATATATATA
>JAGKTI010006699.1:17500-26359 GCA_018397915.1 Birgus latro | reverse complement strand
GTGTACACGTTGTTGGAGATGTGGAGCAGCCAGTGCTGGTGATGCTACAGTGTGTCGTGGTTGTTTTTATAGACAATCAGAACCAGTAGGGGTGAGTACTTAAGAGCATTTGACGTGTAAAACTGTGCTGTTATCCACTAAATATTGGAAAGGTATTGTGTGTTATTGTCTATATACTTACCTCCTATATTATAATGTTACAAATAAGTATATATAGTGAACAACATCTGTTGAAATATATGATGCCTTTTCTCATCACTGAACGCCATTTCAATATGTATACCGTTTATTTTCCCTTTCAATAAACCACGGCACTGTAAAACCAGGATGTAACTGTCGATAGTAATCAGCACAGACCACTTACTCTAATTATATGTTATACCCCTCACATCCATTCGCTGCTTACGTAACACTGGCTCATGGCAAATTATCACACCAGGCTAATCATGCTAGCCGTCCCGTGTAGCAAATTAAGCTCACTAACTGAATGTACCACTTATTTTGATTATATGGTATGTTCCGGACATCCATTTATTACTAACCAAATACTGGATATTGGGAAATTATGGCACACCAGCATTTAATTCCCGCCATTACCTCAGGGAATTAGGTATAATAATGAAGTATTGTAATGGCTGTCCGCAAATAGTTGAACGCATTCCATAAGGCTATAGCGAAATGCCTAATAAAAACATCCATCCATCCATCTTTCAATCCACTTTTTCGCCCCATCAGAAGCTTAGGGACCCGGGGCTAGCCTAAAACCGTCCCGACATATAAGGCAAATGTGTGGCCAGTCTCACTTGCCTCTGAGTGGCATTATGTGAGCAATAAACCTCAGTCACCCCTAAGATCGAACTCTACGGGCTCTATCTGCCTGGAGTGCCTTAACCTACTTTCTTAAGCAAAATATAAACGATCATGCAAAGATATAACTCCAGGATTAACATGCAGGGTTGTGAATGTTTTATGTTTCAAATGGTTCTCCTGCCTGATTAGTAGGTAAATTAAGATTACTGGAGTTAATAAACCTTTAAACTGATGATTACTTGCAATTTTACTTAAAGCTTAAATATTAGCTTCGTTAAAGACTCACAGACATCCAGCCTATAAAATTAATTTGAACCTAAACATATCTCT
Source organism: Birgus latro (assembly GCA_018397915.1). NCBI lineage: Eukaryota > Metazoa > Arthropoda > Malacostraca > Decapoda > Coenobitidae > Birgus > Birgus latro. The sequence continues at coordinate 25,219 of JAGKTI010006699.1, read as the reverse complement.
TCTGTCACTGTTCGTATGGCAGAGGTTATTCGTATTTTCAAGAGATTCGTACCATCCTTTCTTTCTGTATGTCCAAACACATTTTTTCAAACCGTAGGTAATATGAAATTTTATATTGTTACCTTTGCCGATGACGGTATGTATCCACCAGTGTCTTCTTTCGATAGTTTACAAGTTATTTCAAAAAGTTGCTATTGAATTTCAGTGGAATCTGATGCATACGCGGGCAGTGGGTCAAAGAAAGACTTGATTAAATTAATTTTTGAAATGGATCCGGACCCAAATGGAAGTGTAAATCATAAATTTTATTGGCATTGGCGAAGGTATGTACTCTCTAGGGTTTTGTAGCAGGGCAAAATAAGATCGTCGATTTGAATGACTATGTAAGACCGTGAAAGCGTTAGACTGGTAACAAAGAAGCATTACAGCAGTAAACAATAAATTATGTAGGTGTTGGCGCAGGTGTACGTCCCCAGAGTGCTTTCTGGTTTCTAATTTATTGCCTTATTCATTTTAGTATGGGTAAGCTATATGGGTACGGCAAGATAACCCTATGAAATGATGATCACTTACTGCTGACCCCTGAGGTAGCAGCAATTATCATAATTTAAAATTCATGTTTAAGAGAGTGCATTTAATCGGCTAACTTAGATATTCACAAAATATGAAGAATTTGCTTGCCGCTCCGCTTTACTGGTATTTCGCTCTTCATTGTGGCGCACCCGCACAGGTGGCTAAAAACAGTGCTTGTCCTGAACTATGTCACTCACTCAGTGAGTTACTGTACCTTTTTATCCCTGCCAAAGAAAGTTGGAGGAGGTATTGTATTCACTCCTGTTAGTCTGTTTGTTGGTTCGTCCATAAAATATCTCAAAGAATTACAGTGCTTCATGGGCCAAGGAAGAGATGATTATATTTTGGTGGTGATCTGAGTTGTCTGGTATGTGTTGGAGGAGGTATGTGCACTATGATGCTGTCTAGTTGTAAGGTGTAGTCCAGACCCTATGGTGTGTGTTTTCAGAAGACTAAAGTTTGACAATGAAGGACTTCCACTCGAACTAGGTTTTAGGCAGGATGGAACCCAAGATGGCCACTGGGGGGAAGGACGGTGGTTAAGTTTCATCCAGACCAAGCTAGAGGCTAGTTGGGACTTCCTCGACCTCACGGTGGGAGCGGCGTAGGAGAGGGCAAAGCCATAATTTCTTTTTAAAAAATTAGGAATACGTATTTTTTCCACGGTAGTAGACCTCTGTCCGGACCTCGCTTTAGCCAGAGTGGTACCTCCTGGGATCGCTCCTCTCCCGTAACTAATGATTTCATCCCTCTTACTTTACTGCAAGAGTGCGTGTGGCTATCATTGGCTTCCTTTGTCTTACTGTGAATGAATTTTGGTCATCCATTTTGGGACCATGTGCACGGGTAGATGAATGAAACTGTCTGGTGGTAGCCTCATTCAAGTGATGTCCAGCTCCCTGACAGATTAACTGAAACATTTGCCAGTGCTTTGTAGTACAGCTGTTTCCCTCAGCAAATGAAATGCATAAGGAAGAAATACTTATCAAGAAAATCAGACTCATCGTTCCTAATTTATACATTTCTTACTTGTCTAGAACAGTTCAGTGACTACTCTGGCGATGATAAGTATGTCTGAAGGCAAAGTGGTGCTAATTGTTCGGTATATGTGCGTGTGCTTGATTGCCGAACACTGAGAAAGAGTGGTGATGTTGGAAATGATAGTGACCTGGAGGTAGTGAGACGAGAATGTTTGACAGGAAGAGAAATGGCAGTGAGGTAGAAGTGCAGAAGCAGATCAGTTACAGTGAAAAGGGGAAACCAGGGTGTGTTGCGATGGTATGGCCGTATTGATAAAATGGATGATGAGAAATTAGTATTGAATGTGTACAGATTGCGAGAGAAGGGAGTGAGATGAATGGGGAGGCCTAGGTAAAGATGGAAGGATGGTGTGAAAAAAAAATTGTTTATCCTATTGGTCTGACTCTCCAGAAGGGTGAAAAGCTTATACAGAACAGAGCAAATTGGAAGGAACTGATTTATGGGGAGATTATATAACTGTCTGGCAGTGATGGATAATGGATGAGAAATGAATCAGTTGGGATAAATCGGGATGTGTATGTGGATGTCTTAAAATGCTTTGCTAATACCATTACACACGAGAGCTGACAGGTTTAATCTTAGTGAATATGGGTGCTTTTTCTTGCCTTGGGGTGTCACCGTATTGGAGCGGATTAGAGTGATGCAATTGAAAAACAAGTCATCTTCTATCCTTATTATCCTAGATTATGCTTTGCCTTCATAATCTTTCGAATTCCCTAACAACTTATAGCTTGTACATCCTCCTACTCGGATCTCTGAACGTCTTGAGAGAGTTTCAACATATTTTATTTTCCTCTAATTGATTTTGTGCTTATTGTTCTTTTTTTTTGTTCGTTTTTAAGATTGCTCAATTAACATCTTATCTGAGTAACCTATAAAATTCTCGAGTAAGGCCTGTGAAGTCTTCTAGGTGGCTGCATCTGTGGCGTTTCAGTCTTGTGATAAGGGGTAGTCAGGGGATACAGGTACACCATAAATTACTGGCATCGGATGGTCCGGCACATTTTTTAATCCGCACAAAATTATGTGGGGGCACTTGAAATTATAGCGCTCGCCAGACTAGTTTATCGGGCAGTCACAGATAGTGCTGACTGTAGTGCGTGCTCACTGGGAATGCTTACTCTGTAAGCCTTGATGGTGATTCCTGTATATTGTCTGATTCTTATCGTATTTTACTCACAGTTAACTCTAGCTACGGCATCTAAGGAACAAAATTATGTGGGGGCACTTGAAATTATAGCGCTCGCCAGACTAGTTTATCGGGCAGTCACAGATAGTGCTGACTGTAGTGCGTGCTCACTGGGAATGCTTACTCTGCAAGCCTTGATGGTGAGTCCTGTATATTGTCTGATTCTTATCGTATTTTACTCACAGTTAACTCTAGCTACGGCATCTAAGGAAGTTGCATGTGTCGGTGGTGGTGTCAAGTGTAAACACCAGTCTGTTTCAGTAAAGTCAGACCTCTTTGACCGTGGTTATTTTGTCTGCCTAACTACTGCAATGATGAAACCCCTCAATAAGCAAATAAGGAAGTAAATGGAAAAAAAACATTATTATTATTGTTATTTTTCACGTGTCCGACTCTGGGCAAAGGCTGCAGGGCCTATTTTGCGGGGGCAGTAACCTATCCCAAGGTCCAGTAGTCCTCCTACACCTCCACATGTCACCATTTCGGCGCTAACACCCACCACCCATATTGAATACATGCTAGGGCTGTCTCATACAGGACTGGTGTATTGGTATTAGCGGGGGTATTTTTACGACATGTCGGCAGGTCATTTGGTAGATCAGGAAAGTCTGCTCTTAGGAAATTCAAATCCTTAAACTGTTCCCTGCCCCAGCCGGGATTCGATCCTGGGTCCATTAGGACTGCAGGCCGCCTCTCTACCGATCCAGCCCACAATACTCACTTTTATGCCTAATACTTGAAAAAGAAACCATAAAAAAAAAGACTGGAGGGATTGGAACAACAACGTTCACACCGATTATGCTACTCTTCATCGTGAGCCAGACGATCCATTTCTCTCCTATTTCTCCAAATTAACTGTCATCCAGCACTGCTATCAATGTATTACAGTTGGTGAGTACGAAATTCTTACAGTCAACCATTCCTAACCATCAATTTCCGTTCTTGTGAGTATGTCATGTTTCATCTCATTGCTTGTTCTTTTAGTACCTTGTAAATACTGTATTACAACTTCAGTTTATTCTTAATGGCCATCGCGGTCAAATCTAAAGAATATTTCTATCAGTGGTATCTCCTGGAAGCCTTTATGACTGAGTGTGGAGTGCATACAGCGTTATTACGTTTCGGGGTTATTTTCATGTGGAGGCCAGTCACAGCGAGGCACGCCGTTACCTAGTAACTGATACGTAGCTACTCAGTGACCTACCACACTGGCCACACATTTTTTTTCACGTATATTTTCACTCACCTGTCTGGTCACAATGACGTATTAATAACGTTAATGAGAATGTTGTAAGACATTTTTATTAATCAAAAACAATAAAGCAGGATAAGGTAGAACTGTGGAAAAATCTAAACCATGGTGTTCCTGTGCGAATGTTGTGTGACACGCATGGTATTGGTTCGTCAGCTGTTTATGGCATTAAGAGGCAGAGGGAAAAATACCGAAACTCTGTGCCGATAGTGATTCGAAGAACCAAATGAGCATTAGAAAAACTAAGAAAGATGGTAAAAGTAGTGAGCATGATCAAGTGATGAAGGGATGGTTTTGAGAAATCGGAGTGATGAAGTGGCCTAGTCAGGTAGCATGATGTCGAACCAAGCTCAGTTGTCCCATAAAGAACTTAAATGAGAACATGAGTATAACGCTGAAAATTAGTGAGTCCACTGTTCCCTGCTGAATTATTGTGACATATGTAGCAGTCATTCGCCCAGCAAAATGGTTCATCGGACAAGGTTCTGGAACCAAGGGTGCCGGGAAATCATTGCTGTACCTGTACTTTTTCTTACGTTCCTTAGAATGATAATACTATACATATTCGAGAACCATCTCTGTGCGCATCGTGCATTATGGAAGTTATCATCTTGGGGATGGAAACATGCTTTCCTCTTTCCGAATGGAAAGAAATAGAATGGCAAAGGAATATATGAATGAAAATAAAAATAAACAGTTTAAGTTAAATAAATAATTGAATAAACTAATTTAATCACGATGTTCCTAATAGCGTCCACAACACACAGGTTGTTTTCAAATGGTACAAACACCATCGTAACCCTGAATCATGTGTACCATATGAGTCTGCTTAGGATCCTGCCAAGTTTGTTGTTCAGCTTACATTCCAGATACTATGAACATTCCATATATTCCTTCCACTTATCCCGTTATATTACCCCAAACTTCTCCTCCTTTCTTTCTTACACTTAGCTCTAAAGTGGCTCTTTAACTGTTTCTTCCTCTGATAAAGCTGACTATTTTTCTCAGACTTTCTTTAATTCTATTTTAAACGTTTCTGGAGGTGCTCTTCCATCTCTTTCCCATTCCAACACTCACTTACCTATTATAAAATCTCTATAAATGATGTAGGGTACTTTCTGCCTTCTCTTAACCTCAGTGTTGGTAAAGTGTACAGTCCTGATGGGTTCCTCATGCGGTGATCTTTATTGTCTCACAGATATAACCCTTGCATGTGTAATGTCCTTGAATGCTTCCTCGAACAGGATGATTTTGAGGCATCTTTTCTTTCTTATCCTACTCTCTTATCGTCAGTATTGGTTCCATCAAGGACAACATTGGTGATCTTTTGCAATTCCTCTCATATTCTTGGTAAAATTGTTTTCGGTACTTCAGTAAACTGATTGCCATCGCTCTAGACATATATATTTTCATACACGGAGTCTGGTACTTTTTTTTTTAAATTTCCAAGCTACCCCCTTAGAGTTTTTATCAATATTTCTGTGCCTTTAATTCAAACTTCATCTCCCGTCATTCTATAGCTACGTTTATAGACGGCCACTGCTCTTCTTTTCAATGTGTCAATAGTGGAGTTCCTCAAAGTTTTGTTCTTTCACCCCCCCTCTCATCATCATATTCATAAATAATTTACTGGGTTGTATTTCATTACACAGTCTTTTTTATTCATACGCTGATGATGCTACCCATGACTATTCAACCTGTTTTCCTCAGCGGCCATCACAGCCATCTCAATAACAATCACGGGATAAGGCTGAGGAACAGCTGTCTACTTTCTGGTCACTTGTTGCTGACCAGAACAAAAGAAATCATGTTACTTTTAATGCATCAAAAACTCAATTGCTCCACCTCACAACCTGGCATAATCGTTCATATGACTATTCTTGGTCCCGCTATTCTGCTGTCTTTGAAAGGTCAAATTAAGTATCTGGTAAAAATGTCTTTGCAGAAAATAGGTGTGATGAAGCAACTCTGTGTATCCATTAATCCTTATGTACCTTACAGCTTTCAAAATGCAGGCACGTTCGTCTCAAACGGCCCATCTAAAGTGGGTACGAGAGAAAGTTTTTTTTTTTTCTCATCAACTTTTCTTCTATTGCTGACTCCTTTCAATTAAACTCTCTTCACGGCGATGCTACATCTGCCTCTCTCCCGCTTCTGTGACTGCTGTTTTGATCACTGTTCTTTTTAATTCTTTGCATGCATTCCTTGGCCATTATAGAGGGCATGAAGCACCTGTTTAACTTCGCACTCAAGCACATTAACTGTCCAGCTTTCTAACCCAGGAGTAGTATCTGCAGTCTATTTTGTACGCAGGTGGTCAGTTTAGAATCGGCTTTCCTCAGTCTGTATTTTCCACTGTGTATGACCTCCAGCCTATTAAATGCAGTGCGCCCAGACGTCTCAAAATGAACAGATTTTGTACCAGGAATTCTCTGTATTCACTTTTTATCGAAGATAAAAAATATTGGCTGCTCTCAACTCTCCCTTCTCTATTCTTGCATAAAACAAAATATATTGAAAAAACAAAAAACAAAAAGGGGTAGAGAGGCATATTATCGTCAATTTGCATTAATCTACCATGTCATTATGCGAGCAAATTAAATACATACATTACTGCACAGTGGACCGAGAACATGATTAATTTCACGCCGAAAGGATCCCAATAATATGGTTCAAACAGGCGCCCCTCCAGTTAATGACGCACTGCCTTCATTAATGCACGTCGTAAATTAACACGGAAAATCATGCATGCGGTGGGCTCATTGTAATTAGTGAAGTAATTAATTGTTTAATGCAGTTTTTTTTTTGCCCGTTTGGTTTTTGTAAATGGTTCGAGGTGTGAATGATATGGGATGAAATAATTTGAGATGTGAATGAAATTGTCTTGAGTAATTTCACATATGGATGAGATAGAAGTAGTGTGACATACAATTGAAGTAGCTTGAAGTAGTCTGTCCTATGAATGAGATAGTTTAATACAGTAGAGGAATGAATGAGATAGCTTGATACACCTTTGAGGAATGAATGAGACAGTTTGAAGCAGTTATGAAGAATGAATGAGATAGTTTGAAGCAGTTTTTAAGTATGAATGAGATAGTTCGAAGCAGTTTTGTAGTATGAATGAGACAGTTTGAAGCAAATCTGAAGTATGAATGAGATAGTTTGATATAGATATGAAGTAGATTTGAAGTATGAATGAGATAGTTTGATACAGGTGAGAGGTATGAATGAGACAGTATGATACAGCTTCGGAGCATGAATGAGAAAGTATAATACAGCTCTGAGGTATGATTGAGATAGTTTGGTATTGCTTCGAGGTATGAATGAGAGAGTTCGATTCAGTTTGAAGTGTGGATGAGATAGTTTGAAACTGTTTTGAAATATGAAAGTGTTTGTTACAGCTTTGAAATATGAATGAGATTAGACACAGTTTTGAAGTATGACTAAGATAATATGACACTGTTTCGAAGTATGAATGAGATAGTTTAGAACAGTTTTGACGTATAAATGTGACTGTGGTGGCGTGTGGTACTTTGAGGTGCGAAAGAGGTGGTTTGAGATTCCTGGGCCCTATGGATGAAGTTGTGTGAAATGTGAATGTGGTTATGAGAGATGTGTGAGTTTATTTTAGGGGTAAATTAATTTCTCCTCTGTCTGTCTGTCT
>JAGKTI010006699.1:0-15000 GCA_018397915.1 Birgus latro | reverse complement strand
CATTTTAAATCGTAAATGAATGTGTACAAAAAAAAAAAAATGCTGGGAGCCGTTGGATTTTTTCACCCCATTTTCAAACGTTTATTCTGCTGTTTCTAGAATAGTCACCGTTCCATTTTCCGTATAAATTGTCCTAATGTATATCCACGCTATCGTAATTATCGCACTGTTTTTGGTAATTTATCTAACTGCTCTTCCATAGATTTTGTCTAACAAATTATCGCAATGCTCGTGGAGACAACTTAATTAACTGATGTATTGAAAAATGTATCAAATCACGGTACTGTTCATGGATATATTATCGTGCTGTTCATATCACACCATTACACCATCATACCACACCACACCACATTACACAACACCACCCTAGAGTACTCTTCACCGCCAAACCATAACACATTATATCACACCACACCACACTACGCTACACCACATTACAACTTCATTTCACACCACACCACACTACATCACATCACACTACGCCACACCATACCACGTTATACCACATCACATTTGCCCAGTGGAATGTGGGGGTGTATGGTATGCAGGAGGACTAATGGACCTTGGGACCAGATTGTGAAGCCTATGCCCAGAGTCGGACACATGAAAAAAAGCCACACAACACCACTCTACACTACACCACACCACACCACACCACACCACACCACACCACATCACATCACATCACACCACACTACACCACACCACACCACACCACACCACACCACACCACACTACACTACACTACACTACAACAACATACCAAAACACACCACGTTTCATCACACCACTTTGCACCACATCATACCACATTACATCGCTCTGTGCCAGGCTACACAGAACCACACCACACCACATTACACTACACAACCATAGTATACCACTACATTGCACCACATAACACCACACTACGCTACACGATACCACATCACAGCACACCACACTACACTACACCATCATACTACAAAAATACATTGCACCACATCAAATCACATCACGCTACGCGATACCACACCACACTACACACAGACCACACCACACTACTCTACACCATCATACCACACCATATTTTATCGCACCACACAACACCACACTACATTTCACTACACATCACATTACATTGATCACACCATACTTCACTGTAGTATCATACCACACCATACCACATAACACCACACCACATTATACCACCATACCACACCACATTACACTACATCACACAACACAACACTTCACCACCACATCACACCACACCACATAACACACCACACCACATAACACACCACACCACATAACACACCACACTACACTACATCGCCATACCACACCACACCACACCATATTAAACACCGCACCACACTACACCACCATACCACACCACACCATAGCACATTACCACACCACACCACAGCACATTTCACTGCACCACCATACCACACCACACCACAGCACATTTCACTGCACCACCATACTACACCACATCACGCTTCACATCACCACCATGCCACACCACACTAAATTACATCACACCACGCCACACCAACTTACACACCACCACTCTACATTACATCCCACCCATCTACGCAACACCTTAAAATGTCCATGAGGTGCTAATGTCCAGTCAAATTCCAAAGCCCATTCGCCTTCCCTGCCTCTCTCTCGACGCAGGATGTATACAGTAGATGCTTAAAGGAGACAGTAAACAAAGGTCCATAAAAAAAAAGATTGATAATATCTCTTCCAGGTGGGAATGATGATCAACGTTACGACGGCAGGATCAGGTAAAATAATACACCTTCTCCTAGATATCAGTATTAGTCTCCTGTTCGCAATCTCTCGCCGGCAGCGGCGGTGTCTAGACCTCTTCCCCACCGCTCGAGGTAGTGAAACGTGCGTTGCTGTTCCCGCAGACTTTTATACCATTTCCGATGCCTTCTTCCATCGTCTCGGCCTGCGACCCGTCGAGGGGGGCCTCTACCGGCAGGGAGCAGTCGCCACGAGCCGATACCATCACAGGGATTGTGAAGTGGTACAACGTGAAGGCGGGGTACGGATTTATCCGGCGACTGGACACCGGCGCCGACGTATTCGTGCACCGCCTTGAGATCGTTGCTCCCGCTTCACAACGCCTTCAGCGCTCGTTAGGCGAGGGCGAGACGGTAGTATTTCGTCTCCACCACACATCGAAGGGTCCTGAGGCTAAAGACGTCACCGGACCGGGGGTTGCAGCTGTGCAGGGCTCTGCCTATGCACGGCGGTGCCCCACGACCCGGCGGCGCCGGCCCAAGGATCGTCGATGTACAGGGGAGATCGACACTATCGTCGCCATGTGTATCGCGACGTCGAGAGCGTTCTGTGGCGATGACAAGGCTGCGCTGCTCACTCTCCTCCCCCAGATCTTTGAGGAGAATGGGTTGCCGCGCCTCGCCATCCCTCAGAGCTTCGCCCGTGGTGCACAGGCAGCCCCCCGTCAGGAGCGTCGCGCCCTAACGCTGCAGCCTCCCCAACCCCGCACAACACCGCGGAAAAGGCTGCAGCTAGACGCTCCTGTACACAGGACGACTGCCTCCTCTACCACCACCTCAGTAGCTCAGCCTGAGACCGAGGACATCCCAGCTCCAACCATTGACACTGACAACAACGAAAACGCTCCTCCTCTCTCTTCTCCACCCTCTGCTGCCGACCAGCCAGCCATACAAACCACCCCAGCGGCTTGTGCTTCTCCACCAACACCCAGGAGAACGCAGAGGAAGCGCAAAGCCTCCAGCCAAGACTCCTCCCAGATCAACATCACAAGCTCAACACCAGCACAAGAAATGCCTACCGTTGACGACATTAACGGATATGTGATGACCAACATGGACGAAATAGTTCAAACAACACTGAAGAATTTTCGACTAAGTAAAAACCTGGAACTTTTCAATAATCCCTCTAAGCAGTATCCACTTGACCACCGTTAATCAGCCCAACACCACTGACCGGGCTAATGTACGGCCCAGTCCCCTCTATAGAAGGGGAAAATCTTTAAACGAAACGAACGAACGTCTCCTGTTGTCCTTTCTATGCACACCTCCCTCATTTAATAATCATTACCATACCCAGTCAATCCCGATCAAAGAGACTCGGACGTAAAAATGAGCCATATACTTGCCAAAATATAGAAATAGCTCTTTGCCTCCGTACATCCCGAGGCAATTATGATACGAGTTCAGGACTACCAGAAAAAGTACGTAAAGGCTTGGGAATCACACCTGTCTCATTAATTACTTCCCTCCCTACCTATGGACACCTGGGACTTAAAATTCAATGGTATATCAAACTTTGTCAATTTAAGGGAAAAAGAGCCTAGATAATCAAAAGGGTTTCATTTAATACCTGACCTACCAACGTACAGCCACGACTGGATGTTTTTGAAGCTCCTGTATTCACACCTTTAATTTTCAAAGCCAGGTGACAAAAAACTCCACTCACTCTTGTTAATCCTTTCTCCATAACTCAATACCTGTGCCCCGTTTAATATCAGGTGAGAGAGGGCACTTCTTATCGCTTCAGTAAAATACCATCTTTTCACTGTACTTTGGTATTTTAAAAACAATGTAATTCAGGACAAGAAAGGCTTTTAGACCTGATGGGGATTCACCACTAGAGGGCTGCCCAGAGCTGAATAAAATCATCCAACAAGAATAATATGCAAAAGACAGTACTGGAATAAAGGAAAAATTGAAGGTTCTATCCCTATGCACATCTGTCTAATTTCATCCCATACACTTTTGTCCCATTTCAGCCCATGTACACCTGCCCCATTTCATCCCACGCACATCTGTCCCATTTCATCCCATGTATATCTATCCCGTTTCATCCCATACACATTTGTCCCATTTCATTCCATGCACATCTGTTCCATCTCATTCCATGTATATCCGTTCCGTTTCATCCTATGCACATCTGTCCTATTTCATCCCATGCACATCTATCCCACTGCATCCCTTCCCTTGTAATATCGGAAGAAATAGGAAACCTGAACCAATATAGTCTCATTTATTGATATGATGCATCTTTATTTACTTCACAATATTTATATCTTTCTATCTCCATTCAGGTTTGGAGACAGGAAATTGATAATTAGATATAGCTTTCAGTAGCCCATTTACTACTATAGCGGCCCCTATGAAGTGGATAAAATTGCATGGAAATAACTACGATACACTTCAAAGGATGCCCACTAACTAAAGAGATTAAGTCCATCAATTTACCTATGCACATTAACCATTAAATACCAGGTGATGGAAAGCGGTATTTCACCCTTAATACAATATCCTTACTAATGCACGTGAGCTCCATATCACACCAGGTCATAGTTTATCTCTGTTAACTCAATCTCTCTACCTATGCACATCTGCCCCTGTTGATTCCAGATGATAGTTTCTCCCTATTAATACACTCTCTCTACCAATGCACATCTGCCCTTTTTAACACCAGATAATAGTAAGTGATGTCTATCCCCATAATTTCCATATCCTAAACAGTGCACATCTGTCCTATTTCGTGTCTCCCTCTCATACTTACAGTTGCAAGCACATGAAACATACACACTGTCGAACCCACCCCCCCCAACACACACACACACTCAAAAATTCGGGGCCATTTCTTATTGATAGCTGAGGCCGCTGTTGGAAGAATAAGGGAATGGAAGCAGGTGAGGGTGGGAAGGGGAAGGTAAAGGTGCGCCACTCCACTGCCCCCACTGTAACTCATCAGCCAGAAAAGACCTAGTACTTGTGTTGCACGTTGATTTCAGAAGTCTCTGGTAAAGAACTTGATTGTGTAGCTTTCTAGATAAAGAGGGAATGCTTGGGAAACACTTTATTCTGATCGCTGTTAAAAGGTTATTTCAGTCCACTTGCCAGTATCTATATCTAAGGCTGGTCTATTTTCGCCTAAGGGAACTGGGCAACTCTCACAACCTGACACGTACTGTATGTCGTGGTTGCGTCAAATTCCACGTCATAGGGATGAGTCTCCTTCCAGTCAAATTTGTCCTCCAACCTGATGACACCTGTCCATATACTGAACAGAAACGGGATAGTGATATTTGCCAGATGAAAATAAACCGACTATAATTACAAACACTCACAGCTGTTGCCCTAACCCACTGAGCCCTCCACCCACTGAACGTTAAACCCACCTTAGCACGAGCTTGTGTATTCAGCTGTATGTATGTCCCATCTCATCCTTACCCTACCACTACACACCTGGAGGACTAACGATAAGGGCCAGGCACAACACCTGTTACACAAAGTACCTGGTTGCAGAGGGCGGTTTCAATCTTTAGTAATTTCATCTCCTTACACATCTGTTCAATTTCCACATCTGTCACACCAAGTAGGTGGCTGAGTAGGCTCCTTAATCATATCAGTACAGTCTCTCTATCTGTGTTTATCTCTTCTAACTTACACATTCTTTATCTATAAACGTCTGTCTAATTCGATCCTTCCTTTTATAGCGTACACTTGTCTTCCTAACGGTAAATCCCACACCATACTTGTCCCTTTAAAACCAAGTTCCAGAGAGAGATTTCCCTAACACCATCCCCTGATCTGTTTCATCCATTTCACTAATTACACATATCTGTCCGATTTAATGTTTCCCTGCCTATGCATATTTGTATCATACATTTCCTTCCTATCTCTAAACAGTGCTTTCATTCCATCCCTTCTTATCTATGCACACCTGGCTGACTAGCGCCGAGAGACCCACACCACACCTATCCCATTTAAGAACAGGTGAAAGAGGGAGCTACTTGTCTGTATTATTATCTTTACCTATGCAAACCTTCCCATTAATACCAGGTTACAAAACATTACATATCCTATTTATCTCGCTCTTTATACATATCTGCCACATTCCATCTTTCCCCTGTCTGTAAACATTCCTTCTTTTTCATCCCTTTCCTTTCTGTACAATCTGCCCCATTTCATTTCATCTCTGTCTGTAAATATTCTTCCCATTCCATCCCTCCCCTACTTATACTCACCTGGTTGATTGAGCTTAGAGCTCCGCACCACATCTGTCCCATTTATCCTGCTGTGTATATCTCTACCTCCTCATAATTGTCCCATTTAATACCAGATAAAAAAAAGCATTACACACCCTATTTATCTCCCTATTAATAAATATATGCCTCACCCCCTCCCTCCCCTCTTTATGCATATCTGCCCCATTCCATTTCTCCCCTGTTTGTAAGCATTCTTCCCATTCCATCCCTCCCCTACCCACACACACCTGAGTGAATAACTCTGAGCCCCACGCCACACCCCTCCCGTTTAATAGCAAGCGATATAAGGAGCTACTTACCCTTATTATTCCCTTTTTATTCCTATCTCTCTATCTGTACAAACCTATCCCGGGTGACAAAGAGCAATATATACCCAATGTGCGTGAAATATGTATATAAAAACCCGTAATGTCTTTCTTGTCACGAAACTACTCCTACTACTACTATCTCCGTATCTATAAGTATATAGCCTTTTCCATCCTCCCACATCCATATACATCTGCCCTTCTCCATTCCTCCCCTATCTATACACTATAAATATTTCTCCCATTCCTCCCCTCCCCCACCTATACACATCAAACTTACTAACGCTAAGAGCCCAGCACCACACCTGTCCCATTTACCACGATGTGACGGAGGGCGCCACTCGTCATGTGCCCTGTGACATACAGGCGCCGTTATCACCTGATATACGGCCTTTATGGGACGGCTGAAGTCAGGGGGCGTCTGTGACATCACTCAGAGACCGGGAGAGAGCGGGCAGTGTGGGCGGCAGGGGGGGAGGGCGGTATCAGTTCAGTGGTGTGGTCATGTAAAGGGATTTGATTCCATTTCACTCAACATTTTCAGTCGCATTAGGTAAAGTTGTGGCCACATACATGAAACTTCCATCACGAAGAGGATGCAAGTGTCGATTTTCAGCTGCGTTTGCCTGTACTACGGTATATTGTTGCTGAATGCACACTGTAATGGGAGATGCATCCAAGCACACCTTCTTTCATCCAGCGTTACATAAATCTCTACCTGTCTATCGCCAAAAGCCTTAATTCCGTAAGTGGTGGTAACAAAAGAATCGCCTCCATGTCACCCTATCCTCCGTCATCCGGCTTCCCTCTCTCCAACTCACACCTACCTACCTTTTCTCCTAGATTGCTCCACCCACCCCTACCCTCCGCCTCATCGTCGGCCTATCCCCTCCCCTTTCCCACATCCACTTCACTCATGCACTCTCCTTATCAGTCTCTCATTCTCCACAATCTCTACTTAGCCAACCCATTTCATAGTATATCTCCTAATGCTCTATGGTACATCGACATCAACACCACAACGCTCCTTCACTTCCACACTTGTCTTTCTAGCTTTCCACGTAACTCCACATGCCTCTATCAGATAACTTATTTCTATTGCTCTCACTCTTAAGCAGTTTACTTTCAACAGGGCGTAGGCTTCACTGTCATACGTCAGAGTGGGGATCACAATACTCCTTTACTACCATGCTCACTTCCCTAGTCCATACCACTGCTCTAAGCGAACCAGCAGTCTTTCTTCCCTGCTGAATCCTTTTATGAACTTCATCCATAAATGTTCGTCAAAATTAGGGAGTTGCCTCCCGTTTCATGACTCAGGGCTGAAGCATAGGCCTCATATTTCCTTCTCATTCCCCATAAGTTTTTAAGTTATTCACCCACGTTAAAGAATGAGGGAAATCTTAATTTTATATCTTTGGATTCAGCAAGAGGGTTTTATTCACTTAAACAGCTGTATGCAGCGTCATCCTTTCTGTACTTTGTTCACTTTAAGTTTGCCTAAAATTGCCATCTTTCCATCTTTGATGCTGAGCAGTAACAAGAGATTAGCACTTGATTATGGTGCTTGTCATGAAGAAGTACTATGGAAAGGATGTAGAGCCATAGCTCTTTCATTTTGCCCCACTGAAGTACGTGAATTAAGCCGCTAAATGACAAAATTCTGTGACAAGTAAAAGTGAATTAACTATCACTGGAGGGATTTCTCGTAGGCTTCATTTACCTGTACAACACTAAATACCTCGCCCGGACGGGGTCTGACGGGGTATTGTTTTTGGTCGAGTTTGTTTGTTTGTTTGTTACATCGCCCCGACGGATTCCACGAGACACTGTTTTTTTGTTGAGTTTGCTTGTTTGTTTGTTAGCAACATTAGGGAAAAAGATTGAATGAAATTACATGAAACTTTCAGGAAGCGTGGACACTAGTCCCAAAAGAAAGTGATTAAGTTTTGGAGGTAATCGAGTGATCCTGAAGAGTCCAAATCAAGGTCATGGATTTTCAGAGGGCTATAACATGAAACCGGATGAAGATAGATATGTTTACTACTATGAATATATAGGAACTCGTAATATATGCTTTCATTTGGCACCAAGAACTTTGACCTTGAGTGGCCTTGAAAGGTCAAACTCAAGGTCACGGATATTCAGGGAGCTATAACTCGAAACTAGTTGAAGATAGAGAGATATTTACTATTACCATCATATAGGAAGTGCCACATAGGTTTTGAATTGGTACCATGACCTTTGACCGTAATTGACCTTGAAAGGTCAAACTCAAGGGTCACGGATAATCAGGGGGCTATAACTCGAAACTCGTTGAAGATAGATATTTACTATTATCAAGATATAGGAAGTCTCATATGGGCTTTATTTGGCACTACGACCTTTGACCTTGAGTGACCTTGACAGGTCAAACATAAGATCTCGGATTTTCAGAGGTAACTTGAAACCATTTGCGCCATTACCTTAGACTTTAAGCCAGGGTTCTTGTGTGAGGGATTTTGCTGGAAAGGTACTAAGCGTACTGCCCTCCGCCTATCGGCTCATAGTCGCGAAGCTCATAGGTCCCTATCCCGAGACTCCCTCCTTTATTAACTTTTGAAAATGCCCAGTTCCGTCCTATATTGAGGACGCTGGGCGCAAACAGCTTAATTGTGTATTGACACTAAATGTCTGGAACGAGTCAGCATTTAATAGCAACAAAATGGTCGAGGTTTGTTGTGCTTCACCGCTTGTTATTTCTGAAATTATAAAAAAAAATATCTATAGGTAGTAAGAATAACTGCAGATGACGTCCTTGGTGATAAGGGGTTAATTGTATATTGGTTATACACCGTTGATTTCGTTTATACCATGAACTTAAGCAATTTATTCGATAATTCATCTTGAAAAGTACATTGTAATTTGCTCAATTTTCTCTTGAATAGGATGATTATTTTGCCATGAATGATAGAGTAACTGACTCCATTACTTAGCCTTTTATGGAACAGTCTAAAAACTGAGGAACAAAGATTCCTAACTGTCTATAATTTTCTCATAGATATATACTGATTTTGTGAGAAACAGCAGTATAAATGAACCCGTAATTTAGTCATGAATATTGCAACCCCATGAACAGCAAGGTAATTGGCTCCGTAATTTTCGCATAAACTGTACAACAATTTAGCGGCAATTGTAACGGAGTCCATAATTTTGGCATAAACTCTACAATATTTTTAGGTACAGTATTTCAGCTTAAACAACAAGGTAACTGAATTTATGAGCTTGCAGCTAAAGTACAGCTACCAGTGTCAGTGCGAGATCTTTCTGGAAAATGTGTACTCGGGAAAATTTCAGAGCTAAACATTCCCCCCACCACAACGATCCCGTGAATGTAAACACCAGACACCCACCTACCTGGTTACTGCGTGTGGGTGGGAAAGGGAAGGGAAGGGAGGAGGGGAGGGGAAGGGAAGGGAAGGGAGGCGGAGGAGAGGAAGGGGACGAAAGAGGAAGAGGAGGGGAAGAAGCCATCAGATCCTGCATATGTAACCATCCCATCCCATAACCACTCCCGTCTCACACACAGTTACCAGATACGTGGGTGTCTGGGCACTGTTCCCCTTGCGCTTGTCTCACATTTAGAGGTTTGACGTGGTGTGTGTGTGTGTGTGTGTGTGTGTGTGTGTGTGTGTGTGTGTGTGTGTGTGTGTGTGTGTGTCCTCCTTAGCGATTACAGCTTACCAACCTTTGTGTGTGTGTGTGTGTGTGTGTGTGTGTGTGTGTGTGTGTGTATGTGTGTGTGTGTGTGTTTTACAGCATATTTATACAAAAATAGCATAAACTGCAAACTACAGATCATTAACGAGATGGCGAACTGCGGTGATAGTAAAAAGCTAGTGGAAGCCCTCCTTAGTCGACGATAATTAGAGCTTAAATGCAAACCCAGGACAAAACCATGAATGCTCGTAAGACACAAGACATATACATTTAGCAATCTCTGAAAAACACTTCAGAAGATGATGAGAATACTGCCCTAATGACGTGCCCAAATATAAGACAATGAATGCTCCTAAGGCACAGAATACACCCACCTGACAGTCTGAAGAACACAACACACGACACAGGCGGGAATACTTGCTACAGCCCAAGATTACACCTTAAATACACCTAAGACACAGAATACATCCACTTGGCGGCCTCTGAGGTACACCAAACATCACAGGGAGAATACTGGTCTAAACACGTATCCAGCATAACACCTTGAATATTCCTAAGACATAGCACACAGGCATTTAACGACCTCAGGGATATAACACCCATCACAGCACTAGCCTAAGGGGTCCTGTTATGAGTGGCAGAGGAGGCTTTGTTGCACCTTTTTCACAACGATTTATTTTCCACATTGCACCTCTGTTATACTGTTGCATGCTATTGATGGAAACTATGTGGATGCTGTAACGATAAAGATAACACTGAGGGAGTATGAGGCTGTAATAAACAAAATGAATCGCTAAGGAAGAGGAGCTACAAATCTTCTTAATTCTAGTCCAAAATAACATAATGACTTCTAAGACACACTGCACAGGCACTTGAAGGCTTCTTGAGACACCTCACACTACACAAGCAGGCAGAGTAATTACACCGCTCGTCCACTAAGCAGACGGGCAATTAAAGGTCAATTAGCACCATGATTAGGGGTCACATCAAGCGGCTCTCGTATTGCTCCCCCTTCTCATTCTCTCTCTCTCGATTATTCTTTCACCTGTCAGACTAGTTTTCCCGTGATTACAGAGACCTCCCCTAATGACGGGGAAGAAATCAGTTTCTATTAATCAGTCACTTCCGTGGAGTTAGGCTTCTTAATTTTGCTGCTACCCAAGGATATTTTTTGGTCAATGGAAAAGACTAGTAGGGACTTGGTAAAATATAATTGATACTAGGCCTCTGCACTAAATTTGGTTCATATGGGAAAAAAAAATCGTTTCCTCAAGACCGGAACTATTCTTACGGCTGCAGTGAGAATGGTTCCAGCCCCCCGATAACGAGCTTGTCCTTTAGGTTGTCTTTAAGCTGTTGCTCTGAATCCTGGTAGATTTTGTTATCAGCCTCTCTTCGATGATGTTTCCAAGTCTGGATGATATCTTATAAAAAATAATGTGTATACGAAAGACCTGCACTATTCTCATGGCTACTGTCAGAATAGTTCTTTCCGCAATATAACAAGCTTGCCCTGTACGCATTGTCTTTAAGCTGTTGCTCTAAAACCTCGTGGATTTTGTTATGATGTGTCTCTTGACGAATGTACCAAATCTGGGTCGTATCGAAAAATAAATAATCGTTTTCTCAAGACCAGAACTATTCTCACGGCACCTCTGAGAATACACATACACTTTCTTAGTCTGTCTCTCACTGTCCATCCCCGGAACTTAAACTCCCTCTCTCCTATACCTCTCTATTCTATCCTTCCAATTAATCCTTGGTCTCCACTTCCCTCTCCCCCCCTTTACCTCATTCGCATACACTCTCCTAGTTAATCTCTCACTCTCCATCATCTTCACACTAAAATCTGACACGATAATTTTTCTTGAGTTTAATATGTATTGTTCTAAAAAATACGTTCTTAACTCCTAAGACTTTTTTTAATAATAATTTATTTCTAGATATTTTCAATTATTATTATTTTTTTTTATCTTGGCACACTTTCATGATAGACTTTTTTTTTTTAACAGGAGGGGTTAGATACAGCCTTTATTAATCCTTTCATTATTAGGGACCATGTGGAAAGGATGGAAAGTGAGAGACTAACTAGAAGACTGCATGTGAGTGAGGTCGAGAGGGAAGAGGGAGGGGGAGACCGAGGAGGAGATGGAGGGATGAAGTAGTGAGGTATATGAAGGGTATAAGTTGAGGAGAGGGCAGCGAAATGGCAGGGGACAGGGCGACATGGAGGCGACTTGTCTGTGTCCGGGATTGAGGCGCCTGACTAAAGATAGGTAGACAGACAGACAGACAGATAGATAGATAGATAGATAAATAGATAGATAGATAGCCTAATGGTTTTTTTTCCTAAGCTGAATAAAATCGTCTCTGAGCAACAAGAATGACGAAAAGATGACACCAAAGTTAGCATAATCCTACTCTTTTCACCTCCACTTGGTCCAGATTTTTGTCTTCTTGTAACTTAAATCACACGGCTCAGTGACAAATAGATTGATAGGTAGCCTCTGCATCCATTCACTGGCGCGTCTTCGTGACTAGTATCATATCCTTGATTCACGTTACAGTCCAGTATTTAGGAGGAAGAGAAGTCAAATTTAGACCAAGTTGAGGTGAAAAAAGTACTGTTGGAATTAAATTAAAGATAGATATTACTTAGCATAATAAAAACGAGAGTCTTTTGTCTCGAACTAGCGCTCAGTGAATTATAGAAGCTTCGAATTCCGTCAGTCACCTTCTAACCGTGAGAGTGGAAGGACGCTGGAGCTGTGAGTATATTTTATCAGTGTTAATAGTGTTTAAACAGCTTCCCCATCTTGCCGAGATAAACAAAGATAAGCGAGGATATTGCTCATCAGTTCTTTGATACCTACTAGTTCTTTCAGTTGAACCAAGTCGTTTTTATTAGTGTGAAAAGTGATGTGGACTTGAAATATTTGAGAAGAGTGAGGAGCCACGCTGAAAGACATACACACAAATGTGGAAGTGAAAGAGCGTTGTGGTGTTTATGTTGATCTGGAGTCACCTGGAGAGACAGCCTGATAAATGAGAATGTTAGGGGAAGTTGTGGTACTGATGAGGATGTGAAGTTACGTGGAGAGACAGATAGATAAATGAGGAAGTAAAGGAGCGTTGTGGTCTTGCTGTTAATGTGGAGTTACTTGGAGAGACAGAATGTCGAAAGAGGAAGAAAGGGGGCGTTGTGGTATTGATGTGGATATAGAGTTACGTGGACAGATAGACAGACAAATGAGGAAGTAGAGGAGTATTGTGGTACTGACGTGAATGTTTAGTTATGTGGAGTGAGAGACAGACAAACGAGGAAGTGAAGGAGCGATGTGATGTTGATGTTGATGTGGAGCAAGAGAAGTTATTTGGAGAGACGTACAGACAAATGAGGAAGTAAAGGAGCTTTGATGTGCAGTTAAGTGGAGAGAGAGACAGTCAAATGAGGAAGTGAAGGAGCATAGGGGTGGTACGTGGATATGGAATTATGTGGAGAGACAGACAGAAAAATGATGAAGTAAAGGAGTGTTGTGGTGTTGATATGGATATAGAGTTACGTGCAGAGACAGACAGACAAATGAGGAAGAGAAGGAGTTTGTGGTGTTGATGTGCAGGTGAAGTTAGGTGGAGAGACTGACAAATGAGGAATTAAAGGAGAGTTGTGGTGTTAATGTGAATGTGGAGTTTCGTGGAGAGATAGACAAATGAGGAAGTGAAGAGGAGTTGTGGTGTTGATGTGGATGTGCTGAAAAGTGTTGGGAGAAGTACCATGAGCTGATTTGGCCATGTGGAGATAATGGAGAATGAGAGATCGACTAGGAGAGTGCATGTGAGTGAGGTGGAGAAAGAGAGGTAGACCGAGAGTGAGATGGAGGGATGAGATGGAGAGGTGTATGCATGAGGAGAGTGTGAGCTGGAAGGAGTATAGACAGCTACTGGAGGACAAGGTGACATGAAAGCAGTTTATATGTAGCATAGCCTTTCTTCGCGACTAGCATCATTTTATAGTTTATTTCACGTAGCTCAGTGGCAGAATAACACAGTGCTGCGGCTTAATTTACATAGCACTTCTTTGTGACTCATATTTCAGCATTAATCTATTGTGACATCTCAGCACTGAAGATGGAGACAGGGCGATGATGATGCGAATAATTAAAAAAAAAAATAATAATAATAATAATATCAATACTACTACTATTACTGCTGCTTCTACAATTACTACTACTGCTACTACTACTACTACTACTACTACAATTACTACTACTACTACTACTACTACTACTACTCTGCTACTACTACTACTACTACTACTACTACTACTACTACTACTACTACTACTACTACTACAATTACTACTACTACTACAATTACTACTACTACTACTACTACTACTCTGCTACTACTACTACTACTACTACTACTACTACTACTCTGCTACTACTGCTACTACTACTACTGCTACTACTACTACTACTACTACTACTCTGCTACTACTACTACTACTACTACTTGTATTATAATGATAATGATGATGAGGAGGATTAGGATGATGAGACTGATTTTCGTCGACAGACAGACGTACGGAACTGCAGGATATCCTCAGCAAACCAGGAAGAAAACCAGGAAGAAAGCAGCCAAGAAGAAAGGCTGTAAGAAAACCAGGAAGACAGGCAAGAAGAAAGCCACGAAAAAGCCAAGATAAAAGCCAGGAAGAAAGCCAGTCCGTAAGTCGACCAGCCATCACTCCTTCCCGTTAAAAGCTAATTATCTCTTAATATTATTCCCATGTTACATTGGATTTTGATTATATAGATAGAGAGAGAGAAAGATAGATACATAGATGGATATATAGATGGATGAATGAATGGACAGATACATAGACAGGAAATTTACACTGCCACTGATCACACTAGCGTAGTTCACTCAGCAGCATTT
>JAGKTI010006698.1:26644-39753 GCA_018397915.1 Birgus latro | reverse complement strand
ACAGTTGACTGTCTCTACTGTCATAAAGTAGTCTGAAGCAGTCCATGCGTCTGAGAAACATGTGTCTTCCTTGGTTGTGAAGCAGCTGACGAGGACCAGGGACCCTCTCATGGATGAGATGGAGTGGCTACTGAAGCTATGGGCGAAATCAGCGGAAGGTGCCTCTGGGGACGAGCTTTATTTGTGGCAAGGTTCTGTCCGTGTGGAATGATCTAAAGGGGAAGATGGGGGTGTGAGGTGTTATAAAAAAGTTCTGAGACTGTTCCTGTTGCTGACGAATGGAGTGTGGCACGGTCGTGCATGTGCAGCAGGGGCAAGTAGCAACCTTCATGCCATGCAGGGGCAAGCAGCAACCTTCATGAGTCAGTATGCTGCATGGCGTCATGCTGTCAACATTGGGGCCTGTGTTAGACGTGTTTTTGTGACCACGTGCATGTGCTCATTTGCGATCTCACTACAGACCTCAAACAGCAGAGAGCAAACATCAAATTCTGTGTCAGACTTGGGTAAATGGCAACAGAGACCCATGAAATGCTTCAGCAGGCCTACACCAATGAAGAAGTGAGCCATGTGAGGTGTTTTGAGTGGCACTTGCACATCAAGAGGGGCAGAATGTCACTGGAGGACGATGAGAGGTCAGGATGACCCTCCACGAGCAGAATCCCCGAACTTGGCAGCAATGTGGTGCATTTTCAAATTGGTTGTAAGGATTGTCTGAACTGTTCCAAGTGACATGCTGATGATGCCAGCAACTTCTTTTATGGTGATCCAATGATCTTAATGACAGTTTGCTGAATTTTTTCAACATTTTTAGGGATTCTGCTTGTCGAGAGTCGCCCCAGCCTCTCATTGCCCTCCAGTGATGTTTTGCCTCTCTTGAGATGTGGGTACCACTCAAAACACCTTGCCTGGCTTATTGCTTCATTGCTGCAGGCCTGCTGAAGCATTTCCAGGGCTTGCGTTGCTGATTTCCCGAGTTTGACTCAGAATTTGATGTTTGCTCTCTGCTCAAGCTTGAGGCCCATAGTGAGATCACAAATGAGCATGTGCACGTGTCACAAAAATCCATGTAACACAGGTCCCGATATTCACAGCATGATGCCACACAGGATACTGACTCATGAATGTTACTCCTCGCCCCTGCTGCACACGCATGACTGTGTTGTGCTCCATTAATTTGCAACAGGAACAGTCTTGGAACTTTTAGATTGCACCTTGTAGAAGAAGTGAAGAAGCCATTCAAAGCCAGCATGGGCTGGTTTGACTGGTTCAAGGCTTGGGCTGGCCTGAGAAATGTAATGCTGCATGGTGAGGCAGCAGTGCTGAAAATTCCTGGAGCTACTAAAAAGCAGATTGAGAAAAGTGGTTACAATGCAAAGCAGGTCACCAACTTTGATGAAGCTGGACATTTCTGAATATGAATGTCAAAGAAGTGGAGAGAAGCATGTGCCTGGTTTTAAGGTGGTGAAGGACCACTTGAAGTTCCTGTTAGGTGAAATGCCAAAGGTTACCTCAAACTTAAGTCACTACAGGTGTTAGTCTGCCTCTTGGAAAATCCTAGGGCACTGACTGGGTATGCAAAAGAGAACCTTTGGGGTAATATGGAAGTCAGACCCCAAGGTGTGACTCATTGCCTCCCTCTGCTTCTGCTGTGTTGCTGGCTGCCTATGCTCCATTCTCCAGGATTATGCCTGTAGGAACAGCTTAGCCAACCAGTTTCTTCTGGTGGTAGATAATGCCCCTTTTCACTGGGTTGGTAATACTGAAGTGGTGTTTTTGCCCTCCAACACCAGTGCTTTGCCCCAGCCTATGGATCGAGGGGTAATAGTGATGTTCAAGGCACACTACCTTCACCATACCATGGAACAGCTGGTGAGGGCTAATGACTCTGGGGACAGGCACTGGGTTGAAGGTTAAAACCTTCCTTGAGAAGTATAACATAACGATTCTCTGTAGTTTTTTATTTTTTATTTTTTATGTGTCCGACTCTGGGCATAGGCTTTACAGCCTGCTATCAAGGCCCAGCTGTCCTCCTACATACCATACACTTCTACATGTCACCACTTCGGCGCTAACACCCACCGTCCATATTGAATACATGCTAGGGCTGTCTCATACAGGACTGGTGTATTGATATTAGCGAGGTTATTTTTACGACATGTCGGCGGGTCTTCTGGTAAATCAGTAAAGCCTGATTTAATGAAATTCAAATCCTTAAACTATTCCCTGCCCCAGCGAGGATTTGAACCTGGGTCCCTCGGGACTGCAAGCCAACTCTCTACCGATCGAGCTACCGCCAGTGGAGGAACTTTGAGGGGAAATTCTGGACCTGTCTCCCAAGACAGGGTTCCATGTCATGGATGAGGAGGATGACCAGAAGGTGCTTGACAGCCACTGAGAGGAGCTTTCTACCAAAGACCTCATTGAACTAAAGGATCTGCGAGCCTATGTGGAGGAAGGGGAGGAGAGGGAAGAGGAATCTGTGTGAGTGATTGACCTTAAGACACTGAGTAATTTCCAGCAATGATCATCTTAGAAAAGTATCCCAATCCTGCCAAGAGTGATGCTACCACTCATGCAGTTGAAAAGGATTCCCATATGCACCACGAGCTACTGTACTTGACCAGAAGAAGAGGGCAGTGACACAAATAACCATAATATCATATTTCTAACCCAGGCCATCCACCAGCATGGAAGAACTGAGGCCCACCACCAGGAGAATATCGATGAACTGTCCTGTCTGACCTGCCTCCATTTTGTCTGTCTCCTCCTTCTTCTTCTCACTGCCTGATTCCTCCACCTGCTGTCCCCCCTGCCTCACTGAATGTTCTTCCACTCCCTTACTGCCTCATTCCATCCATCCGTCATCATCTGCTCCTGATGACCATGAGTGAGTGACCAGGAATACCAGCTGTCCTCCAGCCTCAGGGGGTCCCAGGATGACAACTTGGAGTGGTCAGAGCACCACTTTAGGGGAGTTGGAAACTTATTTTTAGACTTTTGAGGGTGGGTGATCCTTGACAAAAAACATATCCCCACTGAACCCATGTTATAATGGCTTTGCAGTATGATTGGTTGTCACTTGACATAACCAAATTGCATAGTGAGGTTGAACTGTACTGTATAGTTCAACTGAGGACATGTGTCAATGAAGCCATTATGTGAGGAGAGAGGTGCTGTATCTGTGTTGGGTTGTGCCACGATAGAATTAACATTGACTGTGCAACACATTGAGATCCATTCAGACTGGGCTGGCTGATGGTAATTCAAACTCCACATGTTCATGTGTATGTAAATAGATGGAAAGAGACAGCCATACATTTCCATAATATATTGTAACAATATGTACACTCAGAAGCAATAATCAGTATCCCCCATCAGAGAAAATCAGGGACTGTAAACAACCCACTCAGTATACTGTAGGATGAAACAAGTGACAAAGGAGGTTGAGAGGTGAATTCTGTAAGAAGATGACAGACATCATGGTCTATAGCTCTATATGCTGTGGAGGGATGCCCAGTTTTCCTTTCATCTGCATGTATATACAGTAAAACCTCGTTAAGTCGACCCTGCAGAAGGCGGAGTTTCTGGTAAGTCGAACTCAGACCTGTCCTTGCCACTTTGTGGGAATTTCCCACACATCTGTAGGAGAATTAACCTTTTGTGGGAACTTTTGTGGGAGGACATATCAGCCATTAAATCTGCAGGGATTTGTTGTGGGAATTTTATCCCCCTGTGGGAACTTTTGTGGATATTTTATCATTTGTGGGAATTTTGTGGGAAAATATGCCTGGCAACACTGCCCCGTCACTCAGGGTTGGTAGCTGGCTGAAGGCAAACACACAGTCAGTCTGCCTCTGACTGTCATCAGGTGAGGTTGTGCCATTCCTACACTGTCACCTGTTTGGACTGTTTCACTTTTGCATTTTAGTTTATTATATTCCAAGTTTATTATATTCCAAGTGGTACATTTAGCTGTTATATTCTAAGTGTTACATTTAATTAATTGTAAAGTGAAGTAAATAATTGCAGAACTTTACATAATTATTGCGCCCCTCCACGTGCATCTCCAACACAAGCTTCCTAACCTACGAAAGCTCTTCGCACAGACATTAAGAAATGAAGTGCTCTTATTTTTTTCTATTGTTTGTTTCTGTTGCTTTATACATGCTAGTAGCCTACACTCTTGATTTGTGTTCAAAGATTCACATACGGTGCAGTACAGTACTTCCACAACTTTCTCTGTCAAACCTAGCCTAATCTCGCCTAGGCTTTGCAACCTCCTATCCTAGCCTAGCATATAGCATGCACCGAATTGTTTTTATTTTATTTTATTTCATTTTATTTTATTTATTTTTTGCTTTATAAATGTTTCTCTAGTTGAGTGTTAACAAACAGGTAATCACATATAGTTTTTGACTGTTATGGATGATAATAGTTTTTTTGCAATTATTTCCGGTTAGTCAGAAAATCCGGTAAGTCGAACTACCCTAGAGCCCCATATACAGTGGAGTCGCCTAATTCACGTATCTGTATGCCGCAGATTTGTAATTCACGGTACTTTGCCCAACCAGCCCCCCCCCCCCCCCCCCTTTTTGTGTGTGTGTGGAAAAAACTCGAAAAACGCAGGTCCTAGATTTCAAAGTGGCTCATTTCCGAGGAGATTTATAATGTCTGGGCACTTATGACGTATTCTGCGGCTCTTAGCCAATCACAGACAACCTAGACCCAGCAGCCAGTCACAGCCTGGCCCTGGTGGCAGTTGTGCACACTACAGCTGCCATGTTTTGTTTACCTCCTCTCCTGCCAACCACCAACTACGTGTGTTCCCCTGTTAGTTCTGAGCACTACCTGGCCTTTTTTTTTTGTCAAGGTTACCTCAAGTGTCTTCAAACTTGACAGCACTGTGTTTGAATACTGGCCAGCTATAAGCCAGAAAATCTATGTGGGGGCCTCAGGCCTCATAGAGTCACAGGGGTTTTCATAGTGTTTCCAGGTTTTCTGAATCATACATGGTCTTGAGATGGACACAAGCTGCCAGCAGTCCTTCCTGAAACTCACATCACAGTTCATTGGGAACTCAGGAGTGCAAGTATTCATTTGGTTGTATACAGTAATCCCTCCAATATCCGATGTAATAGAGCCAAAGGGATGTCCGGATATTGGTCCTGAAGCTCCCGCACCGGTACTTATGGACCTTAACCACTTAACCTCGGGTCGTCACTCTCGTGATGGTTGGTGGCAGTGGATCAAACCTACTGGGAAATAATTGATTAGTGTTTCTAGTGATAATATCAGGCATTGGTATTCATATTACGGGCTGTTGGAAAGTGTAAATTGGAGACTTCGTTACCAAACTTCAGAAGTGTCCACAAGTCATACGGTAGTTGACGAGTGCTAAAAAAACATCCCATGAGAAAGCTGAAGGTATGTGCCATATGCAAATGTAATTATAATACTCTAGGGCAAAAAACTGATTTTTGGCAAATATTATAAAAAAGTGAGTCAGAGCGAGAATTACCCCCCACGGTACGGGCAAGAACCGCCTCCATCAACTCCGTGGTTAAGGGGTTAACCAAACCTTACTCAGAAAACCACCTACATACCTCCCTACCAGACATGCATAGCACCTATTTAAGACCCTATTCACATAAATAATGAACACAAAGCATGAAATAAATGAAATGTAACCAGAAAATGATGATTTAAAGGTGAGTATGGCAGATATATTCACCAGTTGACAGCATAGTGAACGTAGATAATAGACATGAAAATCACTATGAAAATCACCTTTTTCACAGCCTATGCACTTGAATATGGGACACAAAGCATGAAGTAAATAAAATGTAACCAGAGAATGAGGATTTAGAGGTGAGTATGGAAAATATTTGGCAGTTGACAGTGTACTTATGTCCGTTGTGGTTGCTACAAAGATTACCCCACCTCTGAGCCTCAGACAGAGGTGAAAATACTCTTGAAGCACATACAGTAATCCAGTGTTGTGCTGCACTTCATCCTCAGCACTATGAATTATAACTATTTAAACAAAAATGAGCACTAGCGCCAGCCATCCCGACAATCGTTTACTCATGATGGTAGTTGAGAGGGAAATGGAGAGGGGAAGGGGAGCCTGGAGACCGGGAGAAGCATGCGTAAACACAGCTGTTCGGCACCACACGTCAAATTCAAACTTACGGGTTAAACAAAATTGGAATTTTTTTTTTTTTTGCATTTTTTTGGGCATTTTTGTGTTCTGAACACCCAGCCCACGATGTCCAGACATTGAAGTGTCCGAATATTGGGCATTCAGATATTAGAGTGATTACTGTATTGAATCCAGTTTGTTCAGGTCTCTGAAATTCAAGTGCACATCCCTGGATTTGCATCAAAAGTACATGAACAGAAACCTTGCCTCGCACACTTGAACACTGTAGCACCACAGTAAGTAATGGCATTGCACTCACATTTGTCTCCTCTCTGTCTTCCAGACAGGAATGACCACATTTCTTGTCCAGTCAAGAATGATACCAGTCCACCAAGTGGCTTTCACTACCACATAATCCAGGAATTATATTATAATCCCTGGATAATTGTTTCACCTCCAGCTTTGATCAGTTCTGTAGGGATTCCACAAACGCCAGTTGCTCTACCACTTTTCATTCTGATCACTGTCTGAGTGATTTCATCAAGAGACAGCATGAAATCATCGTGCAAGCTCTGTAGTAAGGAGACTGTGCCATTTTTTTCTTTTTTTAAATAACAGAACAGAGGAAGAAAAACAAATGAATAAAAAAAAAACAATCCATACACCAAATTACTGGCATCCTCCATTCATGAAATATCTGTAACAGTTGGACTTGAACAGCTGTAGGTTGAAGTTTGGTTAGGAACAACTCTGGGGAAGTGAGTTCCAGAGAGATGCAGTTCAGGGAATGAAAGAATTCTGATAGGCAGAAGTTCTGCAATATGGCTGTGTGACATTCCAGTCATGAGCGCTGCCAGATGCCTGTGTAGCACGAGAGAAGGCATGGAGAGGTGACACAATGGACGCAACTTTGTCTGAGCATTTGCCATAAAAATATCTGTAAAATAATGCAAGGGAGCCAACATTCCATCTTACTTGTAGGGGTGGTAGTTTATTTATAACAGCTTTGTTCTGAATTTTGTCTAGTTGTTTTAATACAATCTCTCCACATCCATTCCACAAGGGCGAGCAATATTCAAGCTGACAGCGCACATGACTCTTGTAAATTATAGCTAACTGTTCGTCAGTGAAGAAGTTACGGACTGTGTACAATAACCCAAGTTTCTTTGAGGCAGTTTTAGCAAGTGATCTGACATGAGAGGTCCAGCTGAGGGCATTGTTAAGTGAGAAGCCGAGAATTTCAATACTTTTGGAGATGGGAATATTAGTAGCACTGAAGGTAATATACGAATCTGGCAATATCAGTCTATTAGTAAATTGTATATATTTGGTTTTACTAGCATTAAATGAGACATGGTTGTTTTGTCCCCATTCACTGATCATAGATAAGTCGTGATTTATGAAGATGGCTGTACTGAGTTGAGAATTAGAGATATTAAACTTTGTAGAGAATTCAGATGAATCAAGTTCAGGAACACGAGAGCAAGGTAGGTCATTGTGTACATATACACAACAGCCACCTTTGGCATTTATATGAGTATAGAGAAAGTAGGAGGATACAGAAAAGGGTTTGCTGTCAGTTGCTTCTGACAGCTGAGTCTCAGTAAGGAAAAGAAGGTGAGGTTTAGAGGAGGAGAGGTTATGTTCAACAGAGGGGAAGTTAGAAGAAAGGCCGCAAATGTTGCAGAAACTAAGAAGAAGTGAGTCAGACAGTGGTTCCAGGCACACAGTGTTGTCACCGGGAGAGGGGTAAATGGTGGGGGCATTTACCCCCCCCCCCCCCCCCCCCGGACTCAGAGGCATCGTGAGTGTTTGCCATTTTCTTTTAAATTTTGAAAAGGAAGTGTAGTGTGTATTGTGCATGTAGTTTGGTGTTGACAGTTAGAGATCTTGTACTGGAGAGCATGCTGACCTACTTTCTGTGTTACTGAAACACTGAAAAAGTTCAGCAAAGGGGGACGGTCAAGAACTAGTCCCGAGGGCTGATGAAACGGGACCTCCAGCTCTCCCTACCACCAGCTTTCCATCCACCTTGGGAGTGCTGCCTTGCTCGACTGGTGCTACAGTCTGCTTCTCTACTTCTCTGCATTCCCTCATTACCCAATTAGAGATTCCATCCAGTCCTGGGGTTCTCCTTACATCTTGAGTTTCCAGTAATTCATACACTTCCTTCACTTCTACATTTATATCTTTTATCATTACATTTCTAGTCACTCCCTCCTCCTCCACAAACTCCCATTCATTAGTGAAAACCAATTGGAAATATTTGTTCATTATTTCAGCTTGCATTGCTGCATCTTTATAGACCTCCTTCTACTTTCAGTTTGAAGATTCCTTCCTTTTATTTCAAATTGCCATTGACAAATCCATAATACAATTTGGGTTCGTCCTTACATTTGTCAATTATACCTTTTTCAAAGTTCTTTTCTTCCTCTCTACGTATTCTTGTACAGTATATTCATTTCAAGCGTACATACACACTTGTACATGTACTGGGGAATGGCTGAGGGGGTCTTTAGTGAACGCTAGGTAAAATGCCAAGACAGGCAGTGCAGCACCACCAGGTTATTCCTGTCCGGGTGGACAAAAATGTTCGCACAGCCATATTTTCCACCCGGATGCAAACATTTTGTCCAGATAAAATGGAAAAAAGTACATTAAATGGTTTAATACAGCCAGATCACAGCATCCAGGTAATGGATTGTTCAGATAATGGATGTTCAGCTAATTGAGGGATTACAGTAGTCCTGGATGGTTTGACCAAGTGGAGAGGATGATGAATAAGAGACTAACTAGAAGAGTATATGTGAGTGAGGAGGAGGGGTAGAGGGGAAAGGGGAGACTGAGGATGAGATAGAGGAACTGAGTAGAGAGATAGATATGCAAGAGAGGGAGATGTAAGTTGGAGGATAGGCAACCAAATGGCAGAGGACAAGGTGACATAGAATCAGTTTGTCTGTAGCCACCCTTGACTGGATTAAGGCAACAAGCTATAGATAGACAGATTGACAGAGAGGGATGTGTGGAGTGGCTGACTGTTGCTGGAGAGGGTGTTTGGTTTTCTTTGTGGTGATTTTGTTATTAATTTCACTGTTAAATTGCTATAGCCTTTTGATGATGTTTTGTGTGTGTGGGAAAGGTGAGTAATGTTTGAACGAATCTCATTGTTTTATGAGGCGATTAGTCTCAGGTTTAAAATTCATTTGTACTGTCTTCAGTTGCCTTGTGGGATGTGGTATTTGCCTGCATTCAGTATAAACTTGTTAAATTACATAATGTACCTGCTTTAAATTACGTAATGTACCTGCCAGTGTTGGCATTGATAATGTGCCTGCCAGTGTTGGTGATGGGCATGTTGTTACGTGTGCAGAAGTGTTCTGTTTCTTAGGTAAGTTTTGTCCAGTTCGCTTTCTTTTAGTGTATGCAAATTATGTGTGATTGTTCTGGTTTGGAATGTATTCCTATGCTGATGTAGACAGGAGTGATATGAAGGTAGTGGTGAGTGAAATTGTGGAAGAATAGAATATGATTTCTTGAATAGAGGGTAGCAGTGTGTTTGGTGTGGAATGATGGTATATTGTAAGGTTTCAGTGAGAATGTACATGTTGAGCTGTAATGCTGTGTCAAGGCCAGTGCTAAGGCAGTGATTTTAGCATTAAAGTCCCTTATGTGTATAGTGTTAGGACATGAGAATTGTATTGGTATGTTAAAATTGTTGATTTTTAGCTTGTATGGAAAATAAATGTAAGATGTAGTGTAAGGAAAGATTTGGTGCTGTTATCACTTATAAACATATGGTATTTCATAGTGCAGGAACAAGATGCCTTAAACTGCAGAAATAAGTGAGTGATTTTGTAAGTAAGTGTAAGTATGGAAAATCATTGTTAACATTTGTGAGAAAAAACATCGTACTGTACAGACTCATGTTCATACAGAGCTTCCACCTGAGAAGTGTGTATATATATCTATCTATCTATTGCCAGACGCCTCAATCCCGAACGGGGTGGCCACAAACAAATCGCCTCCATGTCACTCTGTCCCCTGCCATTTCACTACCACGCTCCCAACTCACACCCCCCTCTCTCATATACCTCTCCACTCCATCCCTCCATCTCATCCCCGGCCTCCCCCTCCCTCTCGCCCCCTCCACCTCACTCACATACACTCTCCTCGTCAATCTTTCACTCTCCATCCTCTCCACATGCCCAAACCACCTTAACGTGTTTCTCCTAACGCTTCCCATCACGTCCTCAACCACACCACAACGCTCCTTCACTTCCTCATTTGTTAGTCTGTCTCTCCATGTGACTCCACATGCTCCTCTCAAATAACCAATTTCCACTGCTCTCACTCTTGACTTCTGTCCTTCCAACAGGGTCCAAGCTTCACTTCCATATGTCAGAGTTGGTATCAAAATACTGTCATGTAACAACTTTTTCACTTCCATGCTCACCTCCCTGTTTCTTATCACTGCTTTCAACGAACCAGCAACCTTCCTTCCCTGCTGTACCCTTTCGAGCACTTCACCCTCCAGACTACCATCCTTACTCATCACACTGCCCAAGTACTTAAATTCACTCACATTCTCCATTTCCTTCCCATCCAATCTCACTGTACACTCACTGGCTTCACTTCTCTCGAAGACCATCACTTTACTCTTCCCCACATTCACCTTTAGATTCCGTTTCTTACACACTCTCCCAAACTCATCTACCAAGCCTTGCAGCTCCCCTTCGTCTTCACTCAACAACACAGTATCATCTGCAAACAACAGTACAGGTAGTTTCCAAACACTGCCCTCTCTCACTAGGGCCGCTCCAACATCCACTGCCCGACCTTGTATCTCTTTTATAACCCCATCCATATACAGATTGAACAACCATGGAGACATGACACATCCTTGTTTCAATCCAACCTTCAAATGGAAAGATTCACTCAGTTTGCCATCCACACGCACTGCAGCCTTAGCACCCTCATACATACTCTTCACTGCCTTCAACAACTTCCCATCCACTCCATATATTCTTAATACCTTCCACAAACCTTGTCTATCCACCCTGTCATATGCTTTCTCCAGATCCATGAAGGCTGCATACAACTTCTTGCCCTTCTCTAGAAACTTTTCCACTACGGATCTAAGAATGAATATCTGGTCTACACAACCTCTTCCCTTCCTAAAACCTCCTTGTTCTTCTCCAACTAATTCCTCAGTAATTTCCCTAACTCTGTCAATAAGTATCCTACCATATATTTTTCCTATTACACTGAGAAGGCAAATGCCCCTATGGTTACCACACACTGCTTTTTCCCCTTTTCCTTTGTACAGAGGAATAATTATACCTGACTTCCAATCCTCTGGGACTCTACCCTCCTCCCAAGCCAATCTGCACACCTTCCACATCCATTCTATTACTATCTCTCCCCCATGCTTCAGCATTTCACCACACACTCCATCAATTCCTGGGGCTTTCCCCATTTTAACTTTCTTCATTGCTTCCACCACTTCCATCCTGGTGATTTCTTCCTCTCTTCTCACAACCCTCCTTCTCCCTGCCATTCCCCAGCCACTTATACTTGCATTACTTTCATTCTCTATGTTCAACAGTTCATTGAAGTGTTCTCTCCATCTGTTTACTTTTTCTCCCTTCTCCACTAGTAATCTACCATTTTTATCTTTCACACCCCCACTGCCTTCGTTGGCACCCTGTCTAGCTCTCTTTACCTCCTTCCAGAACATTTTCTTACATTCCCTCCACTTTGCACTCAAATTCCTTCCAAATTCCTCATCCACTCTCTTCTTACTCTCTCTTACTAATCTTTTCACCTCTCTCCTCCTCACTACATATAACTCTCTCGTCCGTCTCTCAGCTTCTTCGTTGCCCCTGTTTCTCATCCACTCATTATATGCTTTCTTCTTTTGTGCCACAGCCTCTCTCACCTCTTCGGTCCACCATGCTGTTCCCTGAACCCCCTTTCGTCTCCTCTTCACCCCACACACCACCTCACATGCTGCACAGATTTCTTCTGTGAATACCTTGCACACACCCTCCACGTCCCCCATCTGCTCCAATCTATATTTACCCAATCGTTCCTCCACTTCCCTTCTATATTCGGCCTTTATTCCATCCTCTTGTAACTTTTCTACCCTCCTTGTAACAAATACTTCCTCCTGTCTTTCCCTTCTTCTCTTCCTCCATCTTGTTTGGATTCTGATTCTGGCCACCACCAAGTGGTGGTCAGAAAGTCCACTCCCCCAACCTCTATATACTCTTGCATCCATTATACATCTTCTCATCCTTTCATCCACACACACATAGTCAATCATTGCCTTCCGTTCATTCATTCCCCCGTCCTCTCTTCTCACCACTCGCCATGTATACCTATGGATCATTTTGTGCCTGAAGAGGGTATTGGCTATCACCAACCCCCTCCCAGCACAAATGTCCACTAAAGCACTGCCATTCTCATCCATCTCTGCAGGCACACCCCACTCACCAACCACTCCATCCACCTTCTCATTCCCTACTTTTCCATTCATATCTCCAATCAGAAACACTCTCTCATTCCTTTCAAACTTTTCCAAGCAGGCTTCCACATTTGTCCAAAACTCTTCTCTCACTCTACTTACACGATCTTGCGTTGGCGCATACACGCACACAATTGCCCACATTTGTAGTCCAACTTTCACTCTTACCCACACAATCCTTGACCCAACTGATCCATACTCTCTTACATTCTCCTTCCACCTGTTGCTCACAACAATACACACTCCCTCTTTCGCCCTCTCATTCTCACCCACTCCCGCGCATATACCCCATCCATATTCCCATTCTCTCACACTCTCACCTCGCCATTTAGTTTCAGTTATTCCACATATATCCACTTTCGCACTCTCAAGCACCTGTACAATCTCTCTCTCTTTCACCTCATCATTCATACCCCTCACATTCCAGGTCGCAATCTT
>JAGKTI010006698.1:0-17176 GCA_018397915.1 Birgus latro | reverse complement strand
ACATGTGGAAGTGAAGCTTGGACCCTGTTGGAAGGACAGAAGTCAAGAGCGAGAGCATTGGAAATGAGTTATTTGAGAGGAGCATGTGGAGTCACATGGAGAGACAGACTAACAAATGCGGAAGTGAAGGAGCATTGTGGTGTGGTTTGGTTGAGGATGTGATGGGAAGCGTTAGGAGAAACACGTTAAGGTGGTTTGGGCATGTGGAGAGGATGGAAGGTGAAAGATTGACGAGGAGAGTGTATGTGAGTGAGGTGGAGGGGGAGAGAGGGAGGGGGAGGCCGAGGATGAGATGGAGGGATGGAGTGGAGAGGTATATGAGAGAGGGGGGTGTGAGTTGGGAGCGTGGTAGTGAAATGGCAGGGGACAGAGTGACATGGAGGCGATTTGTTTGTGGCCACCCCGTTCGGGATTGAGGCGTCTGGCAATAGATAGATAGATAAGTCATTTTGTCTAAGTAGAGGAGAGAGGAAAAATTCCTTGTTGCAAGTTCCTTGATGATTGTATAATAAGTAAACTGTAGAGCAATAAGTTGAAGCCAGATCCGTTGTAGAACATCGCGGGTTATACGGAGCGCCCTTGCCGCAAGCCTTCACTTCGAGCCGTGATCTCATGTTGAGAGGACGTCCACAGGTCGGTCTAGAGTAATTTTATTTGTTTCCCCCCCCCATATGTCTCAATAATTAGTTTTCATTCTAACTATATTTATAAAGTAAGTTGTCTGATAATATTCCCCAATTCTTTTATGTGACTTCGAGCCGTGATCTCATATCGAGAGGACGTCCACAGGTTTGGTGTGGCGTCATGGTCGGGTTGCCGTCTACGAAAAGACTCGCAGTCCTAATTGCCAAAGCCCTTACACAGTTCCACTTAGTTCATTACTTTATGCATAGTTATCGATTATGTATTCGTATGGTCCACTTAGTAAAGCCTTTTCTCCTAAAGTGAAATAATCTAGTTAAAAGCGAGTGAGTTTTGTAGTTTTTTTTTTTTTGTTCCTAACATACAGGGTATTGCAAGCGCTGTGATATATATATTGAATCATTCTTGTGCAACCGATCATCTACATAGATATGTCATAATGTGTAGACCCATGGAAATTAGGGGTGAATATACTAAATCTAGAGTAATCCTCAGTGACAAGTTGTGAGCCTGGGAAAATACTACGAGTCCTTTTGAGACCGTGGTTTATGCAAGTCATGCCAGAGTTTTGTAGCATTCTTTTTCTCTTTACTTGTTCGTGTAGGGTTAAGAGGTCGAGTTGTGTGTATTCTTAATGTATGTATTTTATGTATCGGGTGAGTAATTCATCTGTGTGCAGTAAAGTCAACATCTTGTTGAGTGTAAAAGCCCAAGGAATTTCAGTGGTGGTATTCTCTCGATTAATAATATTTGTATCGTGATATGTGAGTCAGTTGATTTATATTCTGTGGAAAAGAGAGCATTATCTCTCTCAGTTAATCTGGTGGAATCAGAGACTGAAGTATAACTGTGTACTAGTTTTTTTTTCTTGTTCGAAGGTGAATTTTTATTTTTATGTAAGTTAAGGATAGTAAATTATAGATAATTAAATTTTCTTATGTGTTTGGTCTAAATTCCTCTGGGAAGTTGATTGTGAGATCGAGTGGCCCGCAAGGTATGTTACTATCTATAAAATTCACGCTCTCATATTTTCTCACGCTACCCTGATTACTGTTCCTAGGCGTCATTGTCCCTTCTTTCACTGTACGGGACTATTAACTTCTTTCCTGGCAATCGCTGGGTGGTGGCAGCATACCAAATTAATTCTACTTCTACCTGTTGTTATTTCTTCCTAGTGGTAATCAATTAACGAGGCCTTCTTTAATAATTCTAGGATTTCTTCCTCGGTAGTAATCAGTAATCAGTAAATTTTAAATTAATTCATATAGTCCAAATTCTAACCATACACTGATGTCACATTGGTGGAATTATTAATTTATAACGTAGTCAAAAATACCATTATTACACTGGTGCTAATGCGGTGAGTTTTAGATAGATCTTCATTATAAGGGAGTGCAAAATTTTGCGCCCTTACATCTTTAGATGTTTATTTTTCTGATTTGATGACACTAATGATTTCGAAATTACGATTATCTGCGGGTTTTATTCTATGGGACATATTTCCTTCAGTATTGTTGATTTTGAATGGAAAATAAGTATTACGAGAGTTTCTCCGCATTTTAACCCTGAAACCGTTGAGCGATAGGGAGTGCGTTTCACATTCTTTCGTACTGCTAAGCCTCAGCTTTAGTGTATTGTGGTTTCCTCTTCCGTAATGCGAAATATACACAGTAAAAAAGCTAATTTATTACTTTTTGGTGTTGTTTACCCAAATACTGCTCTTGCCGGTGTGCAGTATAGAAAATATAACATGGCCGTGACAGTTGCCAGATACCACTTTCTGAGCGAAAGGTACTGGGAATCGGGACATCACTTCTTTGGGTGATTGTACAGTATACTGTATATAGGTTTTCCATATGTAAGGTTAGTGTGAATATGTACAGTAAGGTAAAAATTATACTGCAGTACATGTAATAGGGAAAGAAATTTGAGATATTGTGAAAGAAAAGAACATGGTACTGTTCTCATGAATATACAGAACTCCTGTATGTAAACTTTGTGTAAGTATGTATAGTAAAGGAAAAAATATGTTGCAAAATGAGTATATATAGATGTGGATATATTAACTGTACTTCTATTGCATTGTACAGTGTGTGGTAACTACAAATGGTGGTAAGGTGCTTTCGTTGAGTGGTTGGGGGGTTTGTGTGCTACCTTGATCCACCATCATTCACTTTGCCCTCACAAAACACAAGTGTCTATCAGTCAACCCTCCCAGCTCCATTCCTAGGCAGTTTAGAGGCTTTGACTTATGTGGCTTATTGCAGCTAAAGATTTTTGCTTTTGGATGATACCAAGTATACAGTATTAAGATTGCATGAGTAGTTTTTGAGCAGTTAAGTGCTGAAAACAGGCAAAACCTGCAAGTTTGACTAAGCTACCACAGTCAGTATGCAGAATTCACTCTGCTGGGCAGGATTAAGAGTGAGTTTGAGAACAGATGCTTTCTTGTTTAGTTGGCTGCAAAATGTTAACAGCAATGATGTAAGAAGATTTATCGTTATCACCATACGTACCAGTCATACAGTAAACTCTCACTTATCTGTTGTAATTCAGCCAAGCCCTATGCCAAATAAAGTGAAACATTGGATATTGCATAGTACCCCCTCATCGGCTCAACATTCACATTCACCATCGAGCAGGATATTGTATTATTATCTGTCTCGACCCTGTATCCTAAAAGCTTTCCCATGAGTAAAAGATGAAAGCTAAACATAAAATACAATACAGTATTGGTACAGTACAGTAATATTGTACCGTACAATATCATTTAACCAGGAAGCTTGGGGAATTTACCCTCCCAGATACCTGTTTTTCCCTGACATCTGATATATACTCTTATTTCTAGGCAATATCATTGCAGTATATACAATATCATTCATATCCAGGGCCACACAAACAATTCCATTTGAAATATGACCTCCTTCTAAACACACCCCATAGACATATTACACATGATTGCATTGTCTTGCTGTAGTGCAAAATGCGCACAGTAATATCATTTTTACCACCGCATTGCGAAGCAAGCAAAGTGGTAATGTTTTCAGTTGCGAGGTTGGCTGGCTGGCTTTTTTTTGTGTAGGTAAACAAGATATCTCATGAATGGTTTGAGCTGTGAACATGAAACTTTCAGGTTAACAAGATATGGCCATAGTCTTGGACGAGTTCAAAATTGGGTCAAGGGCACGAAAATGGCTGCCAAAGGTCAAAGGTCAACTAGTTGACCTTTTGTGTCCCTGACCTTGACCCTGATTGCCCATTTTCTAACTCATCCAAGATTTTGGCCATATCTTGATACTCTGAAAGTTTCATGTTGATAGCTTAAGTCGTTTATGAGATAACTTGCTTACCCCCACACAAACAAAGCCAGCAAGTCAACCTCACAGTTGAAAACATTACCACTCGTTTTGGTTGTGAGGTTGGCTGGCTGGCTTTGTCTGTGTATATTTCATATCGTGCATTTGTGTCAAGTAAAAAATGGAGGTGCAAAATTATGTGCTGAGGAAAAACTTTCCAGCTATGCGGGTGGTGAGATCCTATCGTCAGATGGCTTCTAGTAACATTATTTGTTATTTTATCCATAAAACATGGAAAAATAAGCTACAGAAATAAATCTTGAGCATTTGTTGGTGAACTGATGATTTGGAAAGAAGTGTTTTACTGGATCTCACCAAAAACGTGTAACTGGTGCCAGAAAAATGCCTTTATTAACAAAAACATTATTTGCGTGACATTAAAATATATGTATAAAGGGTTTATTGGTGCCGCAGCCCCAGGACTCTTACCCATTTTTCCTGTTTGAATCCCTCATGTCACTACTATTTTTACCTGAAATAATAAGATATCAGTAGTTATTAAATCGTCATGAGTAATATAAAACTTACTTTAAAGGAGTTAATGAGGTGTTTGGTGTGATGATTGTTCTGAGGCTTGCGCATGGAGGCTACTGCGACATACCCCCTGACCCCTCGCTGGCCTCGTCCCCACCTCTGCCTCTTGCGAGGGGGTCACACACTTCTGTCAACACTTCACCAAACCCTATAAAGTCAAAATTTTCAGAAAAGTCCCCAGTGTCATCAATGTCTTCATATACTCAACCCCTCTCTGTTGTTCTTTCTCAGCTGGCTGGCATTGTGAAAGAAAGCAAGTGATGAGTGACTGATGGCGGGCATTCGACTCAGTTGTGATACTGTCTCTGGTATTTTCTTGAAATTTTATTTACAAGTTCAGTCATTAGTCATTAATTCTGATGGCCACTCTCTCTTCGTCCCAGCAGACTTGAGTTGTGGCAGGAATGCCGACCAGGCTTTGTTAACGGTTGTCAGTGTTGTATTATTCCAGACTTTGACAAAGAAATTTACGGCCCGTCGAATGTTATGTTTCATTCAGAATGCAGCAACAGTCATTATGACGGGCGTTCCCCGTATGTCAGGTGGGGCTTCGGAGGTGGAGGGGGAGGTGGCCGGTGAGTCAGGTGGGGCAGTGGAGGTGGAGGGGATGGCGGCGGGCGAGTCAGTCTTGGGAGGTGACAAGGGGAGGATCCTCCATCTCCTCCTCGCTACTGCTCACATTTTTGGCAGTTTCCTTCATGCCTTCTTGTTTGTCTGTTTCATTCCTTATCATGTTATTGACATATTTGTAGTATAACAATGTAGCATTTGCAGTATAACCATTATTCAAGTGCATTCAAACACTATTATTATAGAAACTGGTTATCTATTCTAATTTACCATTATTGTTGAAAACGTTATTGTCGAAGTCGTTATTGGTGAGATCCTAGTAAAATGTCATGACTCCCTTGCTCACAGTTGTGTAAATAGCCATGGGCCCCTCAAATTATTCCTCACCTGATTGCCATCGCTCCACCCTATACTCGCCACTCAACTGTTATGCAGATGATACAGCAAATACATACAAACTGCATGGAAAAATAAACTAAAGACATAAATCTTGTGCATTTATTGGTGAACAGATGATTAGGAAAGAAGTTTTGTACAGTAGAATTATCATGACTCCCTTGCTCACAGTTATGCATATGGCCGTGGCTTATCAATTTAATCCTCAAATGTGTCCAAGATGAATTTATACATCATCTTAGAATGCATTTGCACTAACAGAGAAGATAAAATCTAGCTTATAGAAATGAAGGTTTGCTTTATTGGATAAAATTACTGCGCTTACAGTTTGTATGTACAGGTATGCCTCGATATATGATATCCCTTGATGGAATATCCTGGCCTAATGATGGGGATAGAAATACTCGTACCACCATACCCCACCTAATGATGGCCAAACCCCGGTTTAACAATTTTTTTTTTTTTTTTTTTACTGATTTTGATAATATTTTACACTAAAATTGTGTGTTTAGGTTGATTTATAAACTGTTTGCAGACATAGATTAATGTGTTTTAGCCCTAGATGGGGTGAACATTGTCATTTTGAGGTACAGTTTACTAAGCTTGATTTTTTCCAGACTTATGTTTGACAATTTTCAGATTTTATTTGTTGGCTTTAGTGAGCTATTTACAGGTGTTAGGCTTAGGTTAGCTTCTTTTGCAGCAGTTAGGCCATTTAGATTGGCTTTAAACTTGTTTTTGGACTCATTGGGGTGTGTTTAGGATTTGGTTGAGGGGGAAACCCAAGGCTCAAAAAAGCATCCCTATACTTTACATGTTAAATCTACCCTGAGATACGATACCTCACTCAATGACGGGTTTTTACTTAACCAATTGAATCATTAAACTGAGGTATACCAGTATTTATTGTATTATCTGCAAACCAGCTGAGTGGCGAGTAAGGGGTGGAGCACGGTGGTCAGGTAAGGAAGAAATTGGTGGGACGCTGCCATATACTGTACGTGTTTGTTAATCTGCCCAGTCCCAACCAATTTTTTATCCAACACACCCTCAGAACCTGACCGATTTTCAATTTTTTTTTTTCTCTCAAACCTCTGCTTTTGGTGAGAAACATCAAAAATTTGTAGAGAAATCACCCTCCTGAGCTTATAAATGTTGCTACAGGTGTCAATCAGCCTTACCTTTCATTCTCTCTCAGGGTACGTGGCTTCAAAGAAAACGAACTATGGGAGAGTTAACTAACTCAAGCCACTTTAAATTGCGTATTTATTTATTTATTTATTTGGTACGAAGTTATGTGTAGTACAAGACTATATTTTTTTTCACACTATAATATAGGCGATATAAGCATTGTTCACTCACCAAAAACACCAGCATATGGCACCTTCCTTTATGACATTACCACCTCATCACTTCTGTTTGTTTCTCCCTCTAGTGTCTTTGTTTCTTTGTCCTCTAACTCAGGAATCACTTTCACCGTGAATTTTGTCATTGGAGAGACCGTGGGGCAACATGTCTTTACTGGCCAGGTTACTGCTAACAGGTGAATTGCTGAGTGTGGAGAGGAGGCGGGGTCAGGTGGGGCCAGGCAATATCCCCGCTTGACAGCAGGTAGAGGAAGGTCTCCCACATATGCCTACCAAAAATCACCCGCGAATCTTGAAAAATGTGCAAACGACGGGCCTTGCAATTGACTGACGAACGATGCACATTGGTGGGTCTGTGTGTGAAAAAAAGTGGTGACGTGCATCGTAAGTCGGTGGGACTGGGCGGGTTAAAACATCATTAATTAAAACATTCAGATGTTAATTAAAATACTGTATCATTAAATTCTGTAGGTCAAGTGAACCTATCAGACTCATGCTGTGTAGAAAACAGACAAAGGTAAAAATGACGATGATGATGATGATGATGAGAAAAGTTGCCAGCCATGGCAGCTGAAACACCAACAAGCATAACCTCGTGATCTCACTGGGAAGAGTCACCAAGATCGGGTTGCCAAGCAAAAATTGTCTAAAACACTATTGATTGACACAGCCTTCACCCATTGTGAAGAGGAATGTTTTTCTTATTTTATTCATAGTCACTTGACTATTTCAAACAGTTTAAGGTAGACTGGTTGGAATGTGTTAGATACAGCTTTAATAAACTCCTTCAGTGCAAGAGTTCTGTCTCATGGTGAATAAAATTGTCCGTTAACAGCAAAAATAAACTAGAATTGGCATCACTCAGATTCAAAGAGTTTATCCCCCAGAGTGTGTGCAGTAGTAACCTTGAGGAATGAATTCTCATAAGTGTAGGAAGCTCTCAAGTACTTCCTCCATAGTGATTTATTTTACATATTGCATTTTGATATTTTCTTATATGCTGCTTTTCATTGACCAAGTTTGTATGAATAAAATACAAGAGAATATGACAGCAGTATGCAAAAAGAAGCTGGTATGGAAGATGTACTGATGAGCCTATAAAACTTAAGAGAATTTTTGTCTTAACTGTCTTAAATCCAAGGGTGAGATTGTGGTCAAGCTCTGCTTTTAATGACAATTGGTAAACTGTTTGGGGATGATAGAATATGCTAGATCTTGGTGGATTGTAGCTGACTACACTTTATAAAAGGGGATGCAGGCTCATCACACCTAATAGTTACCAGTATTTGACAAATGTGAAAGATTATGAGTTTGCTTACACCTTTGCACACTCAGTTGTAGTATTATGGTCATCACTCATATGATCAAAGACTCTTCTTCTAATCTGACCTAATGTACGGGCACAGGTCGCAGTGGCAGCAGCAGCAGTGGCAGCAGCAGCAGCCGGCGCTCCAGTGGTGGTGGTGGAGGTGGGGGTGGGAGTGGAGGTGGGGGGGTCCCAGTCCTGGGAGGGGGTAAGGGGGGAGGGGGGGGGGGGCGGGGCAAGGGTGGACAGGGGACCGGTAATGCCACTGGGGGGTGGTCTAGTGTAGGATCTCCATCACCTGCCTTGCTACCCCCTGCCCCTGCCCCAGCCCTGCCCTCTGGTCCCGTTGGTCCTCCCCCATCGCACGACTCCC
Organism: Birgus latro; assembly: GCA_018397915.1. Lineage (NCBI taxonomy): Eukaryota > Metazoa > Arthropoda > Malacostraca > Decapoda > Coenobitidae > Birgus > Birgus latro. The sequence continues at coordinate 8,632 of JAGKTI010006698.1, read as the reverse complement.
TGCGAGACATCATTCCTGCTACACTCCACCACACTCTCCCTGACCATGACCATCAGGTGAGACTATACTCAATACACTAAACCCATCTAGCCTGGGAATGTCTTATTTGTTTTATTCTCGTCATCTCTTGATTTTATTCTGCATAGAGCTGACCTTTCGACCTGGATGAGTCTGACATAGCCTTAACAAACCTTGATTATGAAAGACTTCTCCTATTAATGTAAGATGTCTAGTTGTTGTTGTTGTTGTTGTTGCTGCTGCTGCTCAACCCCAGTCCATGTGATCAAGCATACCAATCAAGTACAGGTAAGTTACCACCCCTGTGAGGTTGTCCCATAGGTTCCGTACACTGTCTGCGTCTTAGTGTGGCGAGTGCTGTTCAGTGCTCCATTATGTGTGCTATGTTGCGTGATATCTGCGATTCCACCCAACCTTAATCTAAGCTGGTAGCTGAGGATGGCTGGGGTGACGTCATGCTCTAAGCCTAGCTAGGTGAACTCATCATCTGTATTTAAGGACACCTCCAGTGGGTGGATATCAAGAGGAGGGCATGTAGTATGATGTGATGATTAAGTTGTTGTATTGCCCTGAGTGTGAAGTGGGCATGTAGGTGTTTTTTCATTGCTAGTGTTGGAATATCTGGAGGTGGGATATTTTTGTAAAAGGTTTGGTAATGTTAGTGTGTGATTGTTTTATTTGCCTGGGTGTGTTGTATGTCTCTCTTATGTATTGACACGGGTCTTGATTGTTGGAACAGGCTTCTGCTTAGAATTTTGTGCCCCTCATATCAGGGTAGTCTCAGACTGGGAGGACTTTAGTTTCATAGTGTAAGTAAGCTGTGGGAATGGTTTTGGTGCAACCTGTGCTGTTGTGCAGGGCTTTGGTCTGCATGATTTCAAGGTGTTATTGTGCATGTTAGACAGGATGGGAGCCCATGCCAGGGAGGCATAGGACATACCTGATTTAATGTATTACAGTATTAGTAAAGAGAGCATTTTTTTATGTTTTTATTTTATTTTATTATTATTTTTTTCCCAAGGTCTGGCCCTGTAGTTGCCCTGAGTGCATTTAGTTTTGGGGGTGCATTACCTCTCAATATCCAATTCAGTCCTGCATCATCTTTAAACATGCTTGGGGTTTCATTCTCTCGGGATTTATCTTGGAAAGATCATATTACTTCTCTTTTAAAATCTGCATCCAAGAGATTAGGTGTGCTAAGCCAACTCTGTGCCTTCTTTACCTGTGCACAGTTGTTGACTTTATACATGGGTTTTATTTGTCCCTGTGTAGATTACAACTCTCATGTGTGGGGAGACTCCCCACATACAGCTTTTCTCATCAAGGTGGAGGCAAAGGCTTTTTGTCTCATTAACTCTCCTCTTACTGGCTCCCTTCAACCTCTGTCTCTTCACCACACTGTTGCATCTTTATCTCTTTTCTATTGCTACTTCAGTGGTCACTGCTCCTCCAAAATGTCTGCTTGCATCCCTCCACCACTGTGGTGGGTGCGTAACACCCAGTTAGCAACAAACTCTCATCCCTTTTCTGGCCAGCTCTCCAATGCAAGAGTTAACCATTACTTCCAGTCCTTCATGTATGCAACAGGACAACTGTGGAACTGTCTCCCTCTGTCTGTCTTCCCTCTGTCAAGTCTTTCAAACATGGTGTGTCCTGGCATCTCACAATGAACAGATCTTGATTTTGGCTCTGTTATCTTGTTCTTGTTTCTTCTTGGAGGGAACAGTTTGTGGGCTCCTGGCCTATGGTTCCTTCTTTGCATTAAAAAAAAAAAAAAAGAGAGAGAGGTCCTTGAGGTCCTTGATGGTGAGTCTGGTGTCATATATCACTCAAATGATCTTAATGAAGGGCACAGGTACATTGTTATGTACGATATGGGGGAGTACCTTTGTTCTTGTTTACTGCTTGTGATGTGTGTGGTGGTGTATTTGACTTGGGCGATCTTTAGCTTGTCGTCCCCCACCCAAGTTTGCAGTATGTTGAGACAGTTCTGTTGCAATATGCAAGCTGTGTCTACAATGTGTGTGTGGTTATTATGTTGATGTCATCTTCATATGAGGCAATGTTTGTGAATGGTAGGGGTGTGGGAATATGTTCATCAAGTTGATGAGTGTGGATGACAGAACAGAACCCTGTGGAACTCTGTTAGGAAAATTTAGTGTTCATGATGACTTGCCCTGGAATGTAACTTTTGTGTGTATGTGTATTTACCTAATTGTATTTGCCTAATTGTGATATACAGGAAATGAGCTACGCTCGTGGGGTCCCGTCTGTGTTTCTCAATAAGTCAAATTTTGCTTTAAACTCGTTGAAGTTTTTAGACTGGATGATCTCTTTGTCCAGTCTATTCCACAGGTCTAGGCCTCTATACGGAAAACTATATTTCTTGATGTCCTTCAAGCAGCGTGGCTTCTTCAGTTTCAGACCATGTCCTCTTGTTACTCTCTTATCCCATAAAAACAGATCTTCTCTATCAAGTTTATCTGCTCCCATCATGGTCCTGAACACTGCAATCATGTCACCCCTCTCTCTCCTTTCCTCTAAGGATGGCAAATCCAGCCTTTCTAGCCTCTCACCATATGACAGTTCTGCCAGACTGGGGACCATCTTGGTTGCTGTTCTTTGTATTCTCTCAATCTTGTTTATATCTTTCTTTTTGTGTGGGGACCACACTACTGCTGCATATTCTAACCTGGGGCGGATCATGGCCACTATCAGTTTTTTCATCATCTCTTCATTCATGTAATGAAATGCCACTCTTATGTTGGTCAAGAGTTTATATGTCTCTCTAACTATCTTGTTGATGTGTTTTTCAGGTGACAAACTATCCTGGACCAGCACTCCTAAATCTTTCTCTTCTCTCACTTTTGTGATTGGTTCATTACCCATCATATAATTCAGTGATGGTCTCTTGGTGCTTTTACCCATTTCCAATATTTTACATTTTTTTGCGTTGAATTTCATTTCCCACATCCGGCTCCAGTCATGTATCCTATCCAGATCCTCCTGCAGCATTTTACAGTCCCCTTCAACCTCTACCTTCCTCAAGATCTTTGCATCATCAGCAAACAGACTTGCGTAACTGTTCAGTCCATCTACCATATCATTTACGTATATCAGGAACATTACTGGTGCCAACACCGAGCCCTGTGGGACACCACTTGTTACTTCTCTCCATCCAGACATCCTGTCCTTTATTACTGTCCTCATTTGTCTGTCTCTCAAAAAGTCTCTCATCCATTCCAGGAGGTTACCCTTCAGTCCTCCTATATGCTCTAATTTCCACATTAGTCTCTTATGGGGTACCTTGTCAAAGGCCTTCTCCAAATCTAAATATACACAATCCACCCAACCGTCTCTCTCCTGTAGCACATCAATCGCTCTTGAGTAAAAGCTCGACAAGTTGGAAACACATGACCTTCCACTTCTAAATCCAAATTGACTTTCAGTCAGTATATTCATCTCTTCCAGATATTTTATCCACCTATCTTTCAGAATCTTCTCGCACAATTTTGCAACCATGCTGGTTAGGGACACTGGTCTATAGTTCAGGGGTTCTTCCTTGTATCCTCCCTTGTAAATTGGTACCACATTTGCTCTCTTCCATTCCCAAGGCACTTTCCCTTCTTCCAGCAAACACACAATTAAACTGTGAATCTTATCTGCCAGTTGGTCTCTGCATTCCTTCAGTACCCAATTTGAAATTCCATCTGGTCCTGGGGCTTTCCTTACATCTTGAGTTTCCAATAATTTGTACACTTCCTGCACTTCCACTTTTATATCTTTTATCACCACATTCCTAGTCACTCCCTCCCTCTCCACAAACTCCCCTTCATTAGTAAAAACTGATTGGAAACGTTTGTTCATTATTTCAGCTTGCATTGCTGCATCATTGTAGACCTCTCCTTCTACTTTCAGTTTGGTGATTCCTTCCTTTTGTTTCAATTTGCCATTAACAAATCTATAAAACAATTTGGGTTCATCCTTACATTTGTCAATTATACCTTTTTCAAAGTTTCTTTCTTCCTCTCTACGAATTCTTGTATATTCATTTCTAGTTCATTTATATTCTTCCTTTGTTCTGTTATTAGCTCTCTTTCTCCATTTGTTCCACGCCATGTTCCTCTCTTTTTTCGCTATCATACACCTTCCATTAAACCACTCCTTTTTCCTGTATTCTTTCCCACTTGCTCTTTGAACATATTTTTCCACTCCTGAATTATAGAGGTCTAGAAAGATATCCCACTTCCTCTGAATCTCTCTTGTTTCTCTGAATTTTCTCCAATCTGCATTTTCAAAAAATTTTCTCAATTCTGTAAAGTTTGCTTTCCCAAAGTTGTATCTTCCCTGCCTATGGAGCTCGTCTCTTGGCACCACATTCCCTATTATCATCTGGAACTCAGTGACCACGTGATCACTTTTTCCCCTAGGACACAGATATTTCAAGGATTCAGTTACGTCAGGTTCTTTGGTTAACAGTAAATCTAATCTTGCTGGGGTGTCATCACCTCAGAATCGTGTCTCTTCTTTGACCCACTGTGTCATTACATTGTTCATCACAATGTTTAACAATATAGTGCCCCACGAATCTTCGTCACCTCCTGAGTCCCATTCCTCCCAGTTCACCTCTTTACAATTAAAATCACCCATTAGAGTTATATTGCTGCTTTTCTCAATCACTTTCTGCAGATAACTAACCATGTCTGACAACATCTCCTGGTATTCATCATAAATCCATGCTCTTGTCTTAGGTGGAACATATACTACTGCTATATCTCTCTTACAGTTCTCTCCAGTTTCTGATTTCATGTTTATCACTTCAGCCCTACCCTCTCCCATTTCCACAGAATCTACATTTAAGTTGTTCTTCACTGCCATCATCACTCCTCCTCCCATTTTATCTTTTCTGTCTCTTCTCCACAATTTGTATTTGGCATCTCCCATATGGATATCAATATTCTCCCTTAACTTGGTCTCTACAAAGCACATAACATTAGGTTCTTGTACCCTCAAGAAATCGTTGATTTCTAACATTGCCGATATTAATCCATCAACATTAGTGTACGCCACTTTTAAACTTTTTTCGTTATTACATATACCGTCTTTTCTCCTCCTCTCCGTCAGTACCACTTCCTCAGTTTCTGATCCATAACTCTTCAATAAAACACTGTCTTCTCCTTCTCCGTTCTCTGTTCGTTTTTTGCCTTAGCTTCCTTTATTAACTCCTTTATTTTAGCTCTTTCTTCCTCATTTGCATCTCTCCTTAACCAGACATTTTCGAACCCCTCTTTTTCTGCCAATTTCCACGTCCTATTCATGATTTCATTTACTATTGCCTGGGACTGGAACTTCACCTTCAGTGGCCTCGCCCCTCCTTCCTCATACTTACCTAACCTAAACACTTCTTCAGTCACTTCTTGGGCTTCATTGTTACCCTCCATTACTACTGATATTATTTCTTTAACTTTACTCAATTCTTCTCTTTCTCTTTCAGATCTTATCGTGATACGCTTTTCTTTTACCCCTAAAATAATTACACATTTTTTCTTTGCTACATCCCTGACTAAAGATTCTCTACTTTTCAGTACCCTAACCACTTCCTTCTCCACCTTTTCCTTGCTTTGTTGTTCTGTAATCTCTTTCAAATTTACATTCCCTTCCTCCTGAATTTTCTTCCACCCCTTTTGTTGCTCCTTAATTTCCTTAATATGTTCATCTTGCATCCTTGATTTTGAATCATACTCATCTAATTTACTTTTCATTCTGTCCCTTTCTTCTTCCAACCTCTTGTTTTCCCTCTTGAGCTGTTCTGTTTCATTTGTGGCAGATTGATTACTCACTTTTAATTCCGTTACTTCTCTTTCTTGTTCCACACTGCGAGTGTAAACTTTTTCCAGCTTGTTCTGTAAAACTTTTCTCTCTCTCTCTCCTGTTGTAAGGTCCTCTCCTGCAGCTCCCTAATTACTACCCATACCTTCTTTAATTCCTGGACATTCCTCTCCGCCGTTTTTTCTACTCCCGCTACTCGTGTTTGATTCAGTCTGGCACTTCCGTTTTTCGCATCTTCATCAGAGAAGCCCACAAATTCCCTTTCGCCAGACGTAAACAAACCGCTGTCGCTTTCCGCCATGATACAACCATATGGAAACTTTTCTATTCTACTGTATCTTGCTCTCTTTATCCCGAAACCCGCGTTTTTTTTTTTAACTAATGTCCGACGGGACCACCACTCACTTACTCATTTACACAATCACAATAGGCTGGTTTCCTTTCGCTGCTGATTCAGCGATTATTTCCCTGCAATCCAGGAAGACGTCTGTCCACGTCGGCGACCTGTGTGTGTGTGTGTGTGTGTGTGTGTTTGTGTGTGTGTCCAACTGGGCATAGGCTTCACAGCCAGCTTCCAAGGCCCAGTAGTCCTCCTACATACCATACACCTCTACATGTCACCACTTCGGTGCTAAACACCCACCGTCCATATTGAATACATGCTAGGGCTGTCTCATACAGGACTGGTGTATTGGTATTAGTGGGGATATTTCTACATGTGGGTGAGTCTTCTGGTAGATTAGTAAAGTCTGCTTGTCTACCAGATAAATAGTCGACAATCCAGATTTTGGTGGCGTTCTCCATATTTGTGTTGTATATTTTGGCGATTAGTTTGCATCTGGGGGTGGCCTAGAAGACTACTATTCTCTATTGTTGTGAGAAGTGTCTGCTGAGTGGGTGTTGTGGAGTTAATGCCATTTGATGTTCATTATGTGAGATTAGTCAGTAAGGGGCGTGTAGAGTGCAGTGCTCGGAATCCATGCTGTGAAGGAGCAAGGAAGACTAAGGAGTGACCTTGTTGAGAATGACATTCATTTATTTTGGATGGTGTTCTAAGTAGTGTTATGGATCTGTATGAAGAAGGGAGTGTTGGGTCTTTGTTTGGTTTAAGTACAGTCATGATTGTTCCATGTTTCCAAATGTTGGGAATGCTTTAGTGTGTGCTTGAGTAGTCACCGATGTTTGGGAGGGCCTGAATGTTTTGTGCCCCTAAATGTTTCATGTGTTGGTTGCTGATGCCATCTGGTCTTGTGCTTGTAGAGGTAGAGTACTTTGATTTCTTGATAATGTTAAGTGTCTGTTCTGAAGTGAAGGTGATTACATTGTCATTGAGTTAAAAGGACATTCTGTGTTGAGAGGGTTGTTTTTCACATTTCGTGCATGTTAGTGTTAAGTGATTTATGTTTGCATATTGGTTTCCAAGTATGTTTGCTTGTTTTTTGAAGGAAGGGATGTGTTGGATGTTGGAGGTGATGGTGGTGTTGGTCTTGGAAGTTCATGTTTTTGATTTGGTGCTACTGTTCAATAATTTGTGGAGCCAAGAGATGTCAGTGGAATGACTAAGTGTTGTTACAAAGGCCTTCTGGCTTTCCATTTTCTTTATGCTGATTTTGTTGTTGATCACATTGCATAGTTCTTGGACCCTTAAGATGATGTCTTGCATGTGTAGGAGAGGTGAACTGGGCTTAAGTCTGTCATGTTGTCATATGAGGCAGGAAATCTCTGGTGTAAAGTCTGGATTGTAATGTCTTTTGTTGCCTCGTGGGATATGGTGTTTGTCTGTATTGAGTATGATGTTGCTGAACTTTGTAATGTGCCTTTAAGTGTTGATGATGGGTAAATTGTTTAGTGTGCTGAGATGTTCTGTTTCTTCAGCAAATTTTGTCCAGTCTACCTTCTTGTAGTTTGTTTATGTGAGGTGTGATCGCCCAGGTTTGTGTCATATTATGTTTCTGTTGTAATAATGATGATGAGATTGTCTGTAATGAGTTTTGGTAACCATATAACCAACCAACACATGTTCCCTACATGGCAACAAGTGGGTTGGAGGAGAGTTAGTGCCCTCCCCGGAAAACAGCTAACTAAAAATATGAACAAGAAACCCCGGACCAGGCCTGACCAAGAGATGACGATTAAGGAGCGAACAAAGGACATGATACGGATTGTGACGTAGAATGTCTATCTATCTATTGCCAGACACTTCAATTCCGCAAGGGGTGGCCACAAACAAATCGCCTCCATGTCGCTCTGTCCCCCACCATTTCACTACCCCGCTCCCAACTCACATGGAATGTAAGGGGTGCAATTGATGAGGTGAAAGAGAGAGAGAGATTGTTCAGGTGCATCAGGGTGGGAAAGTGGATGTATGTGGATTAACCTGCCCCATGCCATTGACGTACATGTACAGACATTGGAATAAGTTTGTTTCCTTTTCCATGGACTAAGGTGTTTGTAACACTACACAGTGGAGAGCTATACCCTCCTCCTCCCTTCCTCATAGTCCCATACTCCCAGCCAAACCCCCACTTTTCTCTCCGCCCTCATAACCCCACCCGGTACCCTCCATACTCTCGCTGACAGCCAGCTAGGGGTTACTGTACTTCTTGCACCTCTGTAGTTACGTGTAGTCTGAACAACTAAATATGAAATAAACTGTATCATGAACATCTTTTTTGACTGCCATCTCTCACATATCTCGTTTCCCAAATGCTTCAGTCCCAAATGCTTAAGTCCAACTATTTGCCCCCAGAGAGCAACTTTGTCATGTTGTCGAGTCAGAGCCATA
>JAGKTI010006697.1:24618-38928 GCA_018397915.1 Birgus latro | reverse complement strand
ATGTGTGTGTGTGTGTGTGTGTGTGTGTGTGTGTATGTGTGTGTGTGTTAACAATAATGGCACAATATTACCTCTCAACACTTTCGCGATGATAGAAATTGATAGATCCATAATTTACGGCGCTTTATGAAGAGACGGCACTAAACATTTGTCGCAAGTGTGTTTCTCTGTCGTGAGTGTGTTTCTCTGCAGTAAGTGTTTCTCTGCCGCAAGTGTGTTTCTCTTCCGCAAGTATTTCTCAGCTGCAAGTGTGTTTCTCTGCCGCAAGTGTGTTTCTCTGCCGCAAGTGTGTTTCTGCCGCAAGTGTGTTTCTCTGCCACAAGTGTGTATCTGCCGCAAGTGCGTTTCTTTTTCCTCCCTCCTTTCCCCGTGTTCCTGGCTCTCCAAGGAACGTCCAGCACGGTCTGTGTAGTCTGCGAGGCCGTATATGGGTAGGAGATTCATCAGGAAAATGTACTAGCAGGGAGGCTGGGTAGACAGGACAATGCTAGGTCTGGGAAGGATTTGCGCTCCGCCGTGTCTTATTAACTCAAGTGAGAGAGAGAGGAGGGAGAAAGGGAGAGATAGTTAGTGCTGATTAAATTTAGGGATAAGTAGGAGGAGAATATTGTCTATAGTATATGTTAGAGACGAAGAGTTTATTATTCGAAGGACTGTACACTTAAGCCTCTATTATTTATGTTCTATGTAGAGTCAAAGCCTTACGTCACAAATTATGGTGCCGTTGCCTTCTGTTTACGTCGTTCTCATGGCATTACTTCGTGTAGGTAGAATATGGTTGTGTGTATGTGTGTGTGTGTGTGTGTGTGTGTGTGTGTGTGTGTGTGTGTGTGTGTGTGTGTGTGTGAAGGTTAGGCAGGTAGAGGACGCAGGTGTACTTGATTCACGCTAAGATTAACCCTTTAAACCCTTCACCCCGATGACGTTTTTTATTGTTGCTGCTGTCAGACGATTTACTTATTTATTTATTAGCTTAGGGAGATAAATCAGGTTAATAAGGGGTTAATGAAGACTATTTTTAATTCCGTCACTACAAATGGTCTCTCCAGAATTTACAAAATCGTCTGGGAGTAGCAAGCGTAAACTAAAAATATATATATATATATATATATATATGTAATGGGGATTGAAAGGATTAACTGCCGTGTTTTTCTCTGAGCCAAATAAAGTTGTACATAGTAAGCTGGAATTGAAATACTAGGTTCATAACTATATATTATTATAATTATTATTATCATTATTATTATTATTATTATTACGTTTTTGGTTCCCAAGGTTTGTCTTCAGCATGATAAAATAGCCGTGCGTTAGCTGAAATAAGATGCGATGTATACATGTTTTAGAGCTCGTATTTACATTTTAGAGCCAACGAGTTAGGATGAAGTGTGGGAAGCGTAGGGAAGGGGAGGGGGGTGGAGGACAGAGAGTATCGTTAATCAGAGAAGGCTTGGTTAAGGGAAACAGTATAGCGTACATGTATGAATACTGAAATAGTGCAGTTTTCAGTATTCGCATTAACTCGAGGATGTATTTTTTTTGTTCATTCTTTCTGTTACAAGACGATAATACTCAGTTTAGAATTATACCTAATGGACAAGGTGTTAATGAGGGCTATATCTTACCCCTCCAGTTTGAAAATTCTCTCGATTTGAGTGACATCATCTGGAGAAAGCAAAGATGTCAAAAAGAGTACGTCATCATGAAGAGTATATGAGGGTCCCTTTTAATTCATATAAAGGAAACACTGCAGTGATAGAATAGTTGTTATTTTTACCATTCTCCTTTATTGTAGAACAGTTCATAGAGCATCGTAAGGAATCCATCACCCTGTGTGTCCTAGCCAACACGCCTCCTCATTTTGGTCGAGATATTTCCATCCTAATTGGAAAGGACATTAAAAATTCATGATGAGGGATTCCAACCTGAGAATGACCGAAACTTGATTCTGTTTTTCTTTATAAATCGTAGAAGAAAAAAATACATCCAAACAGTCGTTAAGATGAATCTGGAGATTGTCGGCAGCTTCCGTGTGACATTTTTGTGGGCCATAAACCTGTAGGAGGAGAGAAGAGTGTGCTATAGTGCGGCGAGGAGATGGCCCACGGAAATAGGATGAAATATTGGCAGTGTGACCCTTAAGGCTTCCTCTCGCATCCTTGGGTCTGTCCTGTCGCACCATCGCGTTTTTTTTTTCAGTATTGAAATTCATGAATGGAACTCATTAGGGGATTCGGCCTCGAACCCTTTACTACTTCCCCTACACACACTCTCTCTCTCCCTCCTTCCTTTCCAGCTGAGGCCACTATCTTCTTTCATTCTGTAGTTGTATATATCTTATTGTGCGTTTATTTTTTTTATGTTTGTGACGTTAATTCCTTTCGTCTGATGACAGATATTTGCATTTTCATTTGAACACTGCCCAATTTTGCGAGCATAGGAAGGATCTCAAAAAGTGAGAGCCAATGAATATTGTATTGTATCTAACCCCTCCAGCCTAAAAAGTCTCCCATAAGCGGACTGAAATCGCCTTGAGATAACAGTAATAAAATATAAAGTGTCTTTGGTGTCCGAGGTTTAAGTATATAGGATGATTACATGAGATGGTTTTGGCCAGGTAAAGAATCTGGTAAATCATAATACACCTTAATCTCTTGAACCCACGTCCTAATTATATAAAGTATTTAGATTTTAGAGCAAAATCTCCTGTACGTCCTCGTACAGAAGAAGATAATAATTTGCAAAGTAATTTACCTTACTGCAAAAGCTCCTGTGCGTTCTGTGCAATTGAAACTTGCTGAGGCATCCTGATGATGGAACTTTGTCAGACAGATGGGTGGATTTGTGGTGAGTGTGTTTGCAGAGAACAAGACAGGAGACGATATTATGTTGTTAGTTATATGCAAGCCTTACACTTCACACTCCAGTGTAAATGAACGTAGCAGCTGTCCGTCAATAATCTGAGGCCCTTGCAAAAACTAATCCACTATTCATGTGACTATCATGCATCTAAATGTAAAATATCAGAAATAATTAATAGGTACAGCAGTTCGTTTTTTTTTTTTTTTTGACACGCCTTCTTAATTACACCCCACACCTGCATGTGCCAACATCCCACCGCCACCACCTTCGCGCTCAGCACCAGTCATCAACGCGGGTCGTATTAACCAATTTTTGTTTTTTTCAAACCGATGACTTTGTTTTTCTGCTCCTATCTTCAGATTTATTTATCTTTGAAGGGACTTTTTCCCGCCGTAGAAATCATATATAGCCTTGATTTACACCACTAATTTAAGTTCCCCAGAAATGAATTAAATCGTCCGTAGGTTGCAGTAGTAAGTTGATAGAATATGTCACTGAATTAAATCGGTTTACTCGTGAATATGATTGCTTACATATAATTTTGTCTTCACTCATACACTTACCAAGAAATTTTTAGCCAAATCAGAATAAATATTAAATTGGAGAAAATCGAAAACAAAACGAATTTATATTATAGTAAACGGATGTGGACTTTCCCCGCCCCCCTCAGTCTTACAAATTGGTTTAGATTCTTGATAAATGCGGACCCAGTGTTCTATCCGAGGGCACTGTTTTTCATGTCATGTTTCTTCTACGAGGGAAATAACCAATTTGCGTATTGCAATGGTTACCCTCCCGTAAATGCCAGTCACGTTGATTGTGTTGGCTTTTTTGTCTTGTAAGAAGGCGGGAACGCTGCCCATGTCCATCCCCCGTCCTATTTTCCTCTCCCATTAACCCTTTCAGCCCGAGGACGTCATTTTTCTCAATTCCTGCTTCTTCTAGACGATCCTCTGTAATTTAGGAGAGACCATTGTAGTGACGAAGCAAAAGACAGTCTCACTGTCACGAGTATGTCATTTTTTTCTCTCTCTCTCTTGCTGTTTCCAAACAATTTTGTCAAACTCTGGAGAAAAAATTTACAGCGATTCGTTAGTCTCCATTAACTCTTTCCGACCTTACTTTTTTGCTAAGGTAAATGGAAGTAAAGACAGAAAGACTCAAATAAAAGGTAGCCACAGATTTGAAGAGATTTAAGTACACTTTATGTTCCAAACTTACTTTCTCCTAGAGCGATCTCATGCCATCTTTACTATTCTATCTGCCATCCAGTCCTTTATTGCCCCATCAAGAGGGCAGGGGCAGGGGTAGGAGCAGGGGCAGGGGCAGTAGCAGGGGCAGGGGTAGGGGCAGGGGCTCGAGCTTGGTGAGGTGGGGGACCAAGCAACCACCTTAGCCAGCCCACATCATGAACATTTCAGCTAACATGAAATCTCGTTGAGTTGTGTTAATAACCTCTAGTCTGTTTTTGGCTAATTTTTGGCAGCATAGGCGTCAGGTGAGACTAGAAAGATTTAAGCCCGTTTTCTCGTCGGATAAGGAAGCTCCCTAACACCGGTCTCTAAGAGACTGATTTTGCTTATTACACGTTGCCGTCTTCTTATGTGTTAAATCCTAATGCCGCCATATTCTTCATAAATAACGTACAAAATTATATTAACCTGACTTATCCAAAAATAAATGGCTAACAACGACGCGCCAGGGAGACTCCTTAATGTACGAGAATACGACCGTAAGTTAGATTTATCAGGTAACATGTGAGGTGAGCAGGTAGGCAGAGCAGGTGGCCCTTACACACCTGACGGGAAAGAGACAAAGATGAACCGATGATATGTTTTTACTAGGCTCCATATCTTGACCTTTATAACCCTAGAAATAAAGAAAGTAGCACAACACCTGCCGGATATATTGAGTGGGGGAGAGAGGTACAGGTAAGAGCTTGAACTCTTTATTTTCTCTGCGTTTTGGGCTACACAGAAAATAAAGGATTTCAAGCTCTTACCTGTGTCTCTCTCCCACCCAGCATTCCACCTCTCACAATGGATCATTTACATCTACCGGAAATTTTGTTAGTTACCTGCAGTAGATACAAATCAAACTGTCACTGAAAGATGAGGGTAAAATTTAAAATAACTTGTAAAAAAAAAATGTGTAATTCTGTACATCCCTTCTTGGTTGGTTTTGTCAGCATCACCTAGTACATCAATCGAGTACAGTGTATATCTTACTTATAATCACACATAGTTAGAGGATCATTATTTAAGTAAGTTCTGCTGTAATTTTTCCCAGTACAGTTAAAATTATAGCTCAGCATCGAGTCAAAAGGAAAACTTCATCTGAACGTTTTTAGAACTAAGACTCTGTTAAGCGTTGTCCACGATATGAATGTCCATCGTCACTTCAAATAGACTTGTACATATATATATTTCACCAAGGACAATAAGCCAAATAACCACTATGAGTTTAAGATCAGAGGAGGGGAGGATTTTCAACCTTCACAGCCCTTTCTCCGACTAGCATGTTGACCAAGAATTTTTGTAGCTGATGAAAACGACAGCAAAAAAAAAGTAATGATGATGATGATGATGGTGATAATAATAGTAACAGAAATGAGAGAGAGAGAGAATCCAGCTCAACTTACTCCCGATAACAGCAGAACCCTTCCGAGAGCCAAAGAATGTTTCACCGTTTCTGGATNATGTGTGTGTGTGTGTGTGTGTGTGTGTGTGTAGATGGCAGCAAAGGGGATCTCTGCTGGTCGGCTGCTAACAAGACGCTGCACTGTGATACCTCTCTGATAACACGGATTTCTTGTGGCCATAAAGATAATTGTTTCTCTCGTCGCCACAACGAGCCATTATCTTAATTATCCCCCGGTCGTTAAATGTGTATTAAGAAATAGCCCTACACATCGTTTTTATGCCGCTAGTAAAAAAGGCTTGAGTCCGAGTACGTGCGGTGGGCAGGACGTGCACGGGATGGGAAGAAGGGTGACTTAAATATGGTTCCCCTTTTTTACTCGAATTTGGCTTCAAGTTGCCATTTTTTCCATCTAAGTTACGTTAGGTTTGTTTAGTTAGTATCAGGTTAGGTTGGTTTCATAGCTAGGTTTATTTGTTAGGTTAAAGCGGGCTAAGATAGAGGTTTTTAAAAAAATGGGTGAACATCCAGGAAAAATCAACCATAGCGTGTAGTGTAACAAATCGTATACAGAACGGAAATTTGCGACCCGGCCAGATCCCGCTAGTGAATGAACCGAGCTGCTTCTTGTGCCACCTGTCGGCAAAAAGACTCATTCACTTCCGCAGGCGAGGAGGAGGAAAAGGAAGTCATGTGTTAGATCACGTAATTCCAACAGACAAACATTATTTCAGCCAAAGAATATCAGGAATTTTAGCCAGAAACGTAGCTCGAGTCTGAAATCAGCCTTTTTCCGATGTTCCTCCCTTTGATTCAGTACATGATTAGATGAGTTGCTAAATACAACTCCAGTTTCCATTAAAAATTCAGCCAGTTCCCTCTGTTTAGCCTCGTACGTGATCGGCGTTATCGCTTTTGTTGGCCTTAAATTGGCAGGTTTGTATTCATGTATGAGAGTTAGTTCCTGATACACTCGCACGAAACATGGGGTTGAAACTCGGCCTGTCAACAGAACATGAGGACGAAACTCAGCCTGTCAGCGGAACGTGAGGCTGAAACTTAGCCTGTCAGTTCCACAGTATACAGTCAGGACGCCTACTCTTCCCCCGAGTCTGCCTCACACTTGGGGCATGTCCCTCACTTTCCTCGCAACATATCAGAGAGAAATATATATAAGCAGAGAAACACACCCAGCCTTCCTCAGCTTAGGATTATGACCCAACAGAGTAAATGAGAAAAAAAGCATTAGGTGAACATTTGTCTAACTGTACCACGGTCATCAAATGCCATTATTAGCCAGCAGAAGAAAATGAGAAGCAGAAGAGACGAAAGAATTATGTGAGCACTTGTATCGCGACCGTCAAAGCCCTTACTTACCTCTCATCACAGTCTTCCTCGCGATTTGGTTATGAAGATCAAAACATGGCTGAGTCTCTGAACCACCGCCTACACGATGTTAAGTCTCGGTTCACTCGGCGTTGTCATGTTCCCTCACTTTTACGTCTATTTGTAGTCTCTGATTCTGATTATAGTTCGTCCACCCCGACTTTGCAGAGATTTTCTTCATTTTACAGCTTATTTTCCGTCTCTCAGTATTAGCATAAGACAGTATTACTGCCCTTCACCCTTTCCACATGGCAGATCTTCGTGTCTGTTACCACATTCTAGTGTTAATCTCTTTGTACAACTCATAATTCTTGATGGAGAGAGGCATTTTAGGCCAAGCTCGTGTCGACAGGGTGTAGTGACCATACAGATACCTTAATGCTCTAGTGTTTTCTTCACGGACACTTCAGGCAGAAACGGAATGAAATCGTCTGCTAGCTGCAAACAGAAAAAAAACGGATTCATGGAGTTTTAAAATAATCTTCCTCCTTCCTCGGTTGCCCAGAGTCGGACTCATGAACAAATAAGTAAATAAATAAACAAATATCTCGCTCGTTCCTCGGTTTCTCATCCTCAATCCCCTGTCCGTCCCAGTCTCATTCGCTCCTCAGTTCTCCATCCCCTATCCCTCCCAGTCTCACTCGTTCCTCGGTTCCCTATCCCCAATCTCTCCCAATCATACTCGTTCCTCGGTTCCCCATCCCTAAGCCCCAATCCCTCCCAATCTCACTCGTTCCTCGGTTCCCCATCCCCAAGCCTCTATCCTAACCAATCCCACTCGTTCCTCGGTTTCCCATCCCCTATTCCTCCGACCCATAGTGTTTTTGTGCCACCCCATCGCCTGCCTAGCCATCCCTCTCGCTTCCCTCCAAACCTTCGCGCTGAATAAAATCCATAAATTACCAACACTTAGTCGGTAATCGAGGAGTGGCCGGCTCTGCTGGCGCCCGGGGAGGACAAGGTTCCATGTTTACAAAGTTTATTCAGCTTAAGGTTCGTATAAGATTGCCTTTTTATTCTCCTGTCGGTTGTTTAGACTTCTGTTTTCACTCATACAACTGCAAACGCCTCACAGCCTGGGTCTATACTCAGTAAGTGTTGTATAGCTACCGGTGCATCGTGTGTGTGTGTGTGTGTGTGTGTGTGAACAGTGTTCAGCAATCAGGGGGAAAGACATTAAAGTTTGGAAATGTGAGAGTCCATTATGGTGGGTATAATCACCGAAGACCCTTTGTGTAGTGAGAGTAAGCTGGTGTGAGAGAATAAGTCTTTGGGTGTGGTGTGAGCTGGAGGGTCGGCGCTACTGAGAGTGCTGGCGGCTACGGTGTTCCAGACCCATAAAAGCTGAGATAGAGATCGACACCTGAGGCCCCAAGCAACGGTGCAACCAAGACACTGAAACGCCCCACTCCGCCGCTCCTCTTCGGCCGGGGAACTACTTCCCTCCTTCCTTCTTTTCATTCACTTCTTTCTCCTTCCCCACCTTACGTCTTCCACTTCCAACTCCTCCATGTTTTCTGTCATCCTTTGGCGACTTCCTCTCCCCTGTTGTCTTTCTCTCCACCCCTCCCCTCTTTCTATCTCCCTCTTGCGTCTTCCCTTCCGCGTCTGATGTCTCTCCTCTCCTCCTCCCTTTCCTTCTCTTTTGTCCCCCATCTCTTCCCCTATTTCTTTCTTCCCTCGCCTGTCTCTTGTCTTTCCTTTCTCTCTCCCTCCTTCCTTCCCCATTCCCGCATCTGTTTGTCTTCCTGCCCAACTCCTCCTCCCTCGCTCTCCTTCCTTTCCCCTTTTCCCTCCCCCATTCTCTCAGGCCGGGGCGCTCCATCCTTCCCTTGTCTTCCCCCTCTTTCTCCCTTCCCTTCTTCCTTCCCTCCTGTCTCCCCTCCCTTTCTTTTCTCGCTTCCTTCCTTCTCCCCTCCTTCGCCTGCTGTCTCCTCCCTCTCCCTCCCCTTCCTTCCTCCCTCCTCGTCTTTTATCTCACCCACTTTTCTCTCCCCTCACCTCCACCCTTTCCCCCCCCCCCTCTTCCGCATCTCCCCACTCCATTCTTTCACTTTTCACCAGACCAACTCTCCTCCATCTACACCTTTCTTCTTGCCAGCTTCCACTTTAGTTGCTTCTTTTCCCTCCTCTCATTTCTTCCATCTCTCTGCTTTTCAGACGCTCCACCCTTCTCTCTCTCTCTGTCTCTCTCTTTCTCTACCTACCTACCTACCTATACCTTTACTCTTCTCTCCCTTCCCATCACTTCTCTTCCCCTTCACACATCTCTCTCTCCTTTCTCTCCCTTCTCCCCACCACCCTTCCTCACGCCTTCCCTCCCCGGTTTCGACACCTCTTTCAGATTTTTTCTGGCCTCTGCCCCTCCTGCCACGAGCTGCCTGGGGTTGTTACACGGCTCTTTACTGGGGCGGGGATGCGCTGTGGGAGTGGATCCAGGGAGAAAGAAGAGAGGAGAGGAGAGGAGAGATCAGACTGAGGGCAGGCCGAGCTGTATTAGTGGAGTAAAAAAAAAATGAGATTGGGACTGAACTGGATTGTGCTAGGAGTCCAAGGAAGAGAAAAGGTGAGGAAGAGGAAAAACGAAGAGGCTGAGATGGGGGTGGGCTGCGTTAGTGGGACGAAGAAAAATTAAGTATAGATAAGAAAGTGAAGCAGCGGCGATATGCACTAATGGGCCAAGAATTAAGAGTAAAAAAGAGGGGAAGAGAAGAGAGGAGACGATGGTAGAGTTGAATGGTGTTAGAGTCATAAAAGAATGGCCTCTAGTGACTCCCTATAATCTGAATAAAATCATCTGTCTCAAGATGGAATGTACTATAAGAAGCGACCATGAAAGAGTTAACATATTTTTTTTCCTTTTTTTTTCCTTCACCAGGGGAGAAAATATTCGGGTTATTTCCTTGATAACATTCACTGGCAAACCTTCCATATTCCGACAAGTTATGAGTTATTTCCGTGAACACGTATACTGACATACCTCCCTTATCTCACCACCTTACGAGTGTTATTCCCGTTATAGCATACATTACCATACGAATAACTTCCGTATTCTATCAAGTTACGAGAGTCATTTTCGTAATAACATACACTGACATACCTCTCATATTCCATTAAGTTATGCTAGTTATTTCCGTAACATACACCAATGTACCTATATTTTTTTACCTGACACACACTTAAGATACCTTCCTTTTATTTCACAACGTTAGAGAGTTAGGAGGCGAGAGTGACGGGATGAAGGACGCATCTTACTCCGTTCTTGGGCAACCACACAGTGCCTTAATTACGGTCTGTCACATAAACTCCCCCTGTAATGAAAGCTAAACACCCCATTTTTGGCGTCGTGCGGAGCGGTCCGCTTGTTATGTGGCCAGCTAGCCTGTCATCCATTAGTCTGGACAAAAGCACTTGGGTTGGCAGACTCCATTTGTGCTGACTCCATCGCTCCTGAGTTCATCGATGCTGTAACCATCCTCTTTTGGATTCTTTCATCATCATCATCATACAGTAGTCGCCGCCGTCATTATCCCCATCATCATCACTATCCTCCTCCTCCTTCTCAGCATCATTATCACTCCTCTCCTCTCCACTTCGTCATCAGCACCGTCACAATTAAGAAGACCTTTTTTTCTTAATCAGCACAGTCCTATCTCATACCTATCGGCCAGTTTAATCTCAACACAGACACCTTACCGATCTTATCACTGCTTCTCCTCAACTTACCACTATCACACTCCTTTGCTGGAATCTGTTCTGTCACTGCGGTTGTCTGTCTATTAAAGTTAATTATCTCTCTGATCTCCGATCTCCAACTTCTTTTATCTCTGCATTGGTTTTCTTGAAGTTCCCTCTACGTGTGAAGCCTATATCAATCAACACATCCTACTGTAGCTGTTAGAGTCTGTGTTATACTTTTTCTCCCTTACCTGTCCAGAATCATTTGTTGTTTTACTGGTTTATTTATGTTTGTAAATGAATGTACGAGAGATAACCTATAAATAAAAGCCAGTCATTAGCAGAAAATACAAGTATAAACAAGTGTTGTATAAGGCATAACAATGCCAGCCTGTTTCCCTCTCATGTGTCTCACCAAGCAACTCTAAGCATTCATTTTACTTTTCTTCAGCATTCGTATCTCGTCTCTCAGATCTTCCTTATCGCCTTCCCTTTATACTCCCTTATCTTCCTTATACTCGCATAAGCATCCATTCTCCCATACATTCCCTGATCTCCTCCCCCTTATACTCCCTTACTATCCCGTACCTCTTCTCCCCTGTACTCCTTTAAGCACCCATACCCCTTCTCCCACATCCCTTCTCCCGCACACTCCCAGACGATCCTAAAGAGGCCACCACAAACCTCACCCCCCACCCCCTGTAATGTGAGCGCCGGGAGTGTGGAGCCCCCCCGCAGCGTTGAGCCCTGTGCTGTGGCCTGCTGTGGTGCTCTGCTCATTTCAGGGGGACCGACCTCCTGCTGGGGGGGCGTGGCTTCCTACAGTTGCCGAGGCAGTGAAGATGTCGCGGAGGGTGAATGGTTTGGGTGTCATCGCCGTGGGACTGGTGACTCTGCTTGCTTACTTGCTCACTCGCTCACACTCTCACTTACTCACTCACTCACTCATACAGACTCGATGTTCTTATTCACACACTCCGCTCTTTTTTATCAGTGAACCAATATTATTTTCTCTTAAATTCTGTCCTCTAAGTATTTATTCATACAGTCTGCTTATATTCCCCCAAACAATTTTCTTCTTATACTGTCTCGTCCCACCTCTTCCCCATCCTCTGTCTCGTCCCCCCACCCTTCTATCTCATTCAGTTGCCTTTTCCTCCGCAACAGCTTTTCCATGGCGATTTATTTAGCATATTACACCTTTACATTCTTCTGTATTTGTCCTTTGAATATGGCCTTTGTTTATATTAGTAATATTTAAGAGGATATATGAAGGTGTAATAATGAATGAGTAATATGAAGAGTAAATTGCTATGGAAGAGGCGCCACGTAATGTAATGTGTCAGCTAGAATATGATCCTTACACTTGTACTGTGTCTCCTAGCATCCTCCCACTGGCACTTTCCCACACACACTCTCCTCACAAACTTCCACTTCTTACACTGTCTCATTCCCCCCATCCTCCCTCTTCTTAACTCCCTAGCTCTTTCTTTCTCACATATTCTCACACTACTCCCACAGGCAGACTCTCCTCCCCCACACTCCCCCGCCCCACACTCACACGCCTCATAAGTTCTCCTTTCAGCCATTCTCATCCCTCCTTCCTCTTCCCTCACCCTCCTGTCACTCGTCTCTCTCGTACACCCTGCTCAATGTTCTGTCTCGCAGGCAGACACTCTTCCACAGACACACTTCTCAAAAACTTCATCCTCCTCACATGCAAGCTCCCCACTCTTCATTCACCGTTACTCGAGCATCCACCCCTTTCCCAAAATATGACTCTTGGTTCGGCGAGGAACTTGCGAATTCGATAAGTTTCCCCTTAATTTTATGCAACAGTAATATCCATCTTGACCTGGGCGATTGCAGCCTTTGCCCAGCGCTCTCTGCTTTTACGTGCCCCGATACAAAGAGTCCAGATTTCTCTTTACCTATGTTTCCCGGCCACCAAGACCTGTAATTTGGCACCCTGATGCCTTGCTCCTCGCTCTGACCCTCATCTCGCCCCATAACTTGGCCCGGAACTTGTGCTCGTGGGATCCAGCCTCAGAGTTATCATAGACATTAGGGGCTCTTGCATGCGGACGATCTCTGCTGCCTGACCCGATCGCCTCCCCCGTCATTATGTACATACACCGGCATGAGGAACCCGATGACAGAGAACATAATTTGCCGGCATTCAATGGGGATATGTATACTTATGGAAGTGGCTCCCGGCCAATGCATAGCCGCCTGATGGCATGGAAGGAAGGTTTTTGGAGCAGTGTCACTATCATCTGTGCTTCTCTCAGCTTGTATAATAGTGAACGCACTCGAAATGAGGTAACGTTGATCAAAACGAGCTTCTGTTTACCTTTCTTTCAACATCTTTCACAAAGAATAGCAGTCCTTCCCTCTGATGACGTAGCTATTATTAGTTTACTCTTACTACATCCTGACGATTTTATTCAGCTTTGGAGAGATTTTTTGTACTGACAGTTAATGAAGGCTATATCTAGCCCCATGAGTTCCCAAAATATGTCTCAGGTGAAGTAAAAATCGTCTGGAGATAGCAAGAATGTTGGAAATACGTCAGCGGAGTGAAGTAGTCAGCAGCACAGCCTGGAACCGATATCAAGCTGTATAAACCGATTACAAACTACGTAAGTTGATTTTAGGCTACGTAAACCGATTGCAGGCTACAGAAACCGATGGCAGGCTACAGAAACCGATTACAGGCTACATTAGAGCGATTTCAGGCTACATAATCCTCACTCACGAACAGAGGTCACGGAAGACACAGAACCACGACAGTATTAATGGCAACTCGCATTCCATCTATTTTACTATTGTTACTATTACCATTATTACTATTACTATTAATGTTATCATCATCATCCCCACAGGACAACAGAGAGGGTATTATTATCATAGGACATCCCATCCCTCGCAGCCACGGACCCGTTTATCTAAGTTTACCCTCTGAATTTGGGGTGTCTGGGCCATCGTTGGGAGTGCCAGCCGAAAAATTGCAATATGAGACTAATAATATGAGCCGGGTGCCGGAATCTCCCCAACAGGTCTTTGAGAGAGAGAGAGAGAGAGAGATTCACGGGGCTAAAAGTGAAGAGAACAAACAAGACCATTCCTGTTTATTAATTTTTTAGGGGGGTCTTTGGTCTAATTCCCTCTTACATGGTTGGCCTGTGAGTTGCGACGTCTCCCCACCACTCCATCGTATTATTAAATGGCTATGTATGAGTGTTTACGGCCGCGGGATCTTGGCATTAGCATTAAATACCCCATTAAACGCCGTAAAATTCTCGCCCGTCAAGTGGTCAGCCTTGCGGGAAGGAGCCTAGTCTTCTAAGATGTGGTGTTACTGGAGCCGAGACGGTATTTTGTACTCGTAAATTCTCCTGAGGTTTAATCGTGGATAGGAATGTTCGTATATGCTTTTCTTGTGGGTGTGGGTATGTGTGTGGGTGTGGGTAGGTGTGTGGGTGTGGGGGGGGGGTTCCTTTTCTCTCTACACATACTTCCACCAAAGATTTCCCAGTTAACCTGCAAAGGCACTGATGGTGGTGATGATACACTTCACAATGGAACTGGAGGGAAGAGGTGTGGGTGATTAAAGATTATCGGTAGCGATTTTTATTAATACCTAGTATATACCGATAATAAAATGGCAAAGATGTTTCATAAATTCGATCCCGGAGATAATCAACCAGATCGACCCCTCAAGCAACGGTACCCTCGCAGTGGATG
>JAGKTI010006696.1:28304-39759 GCA_018397915.1 Birgus latro | reverse complement strand
GCACTCTCAAGCACCTGTACAATCTCTCTCTCTTTCACCTCATCATTCATACCCCTCACATTCCAGGTCGTAATCTTAATCTCGTCCTTTGTCCATTCCTTTGTCGTCAACTTTTGGTCAGTCCTGGTCCGAGGCTTCCTGTTTGTATTTTTAGTTAGTTGTTTTTACGGGGTGGGGCACTAACCCACCACCAACCCTTTTAGTCGCCTCTTACGACAAGCAGGGATACTGGGGGAGAATTCTTGAAAACCCTCCTACCCCCAGGTTAAAATTCGCGATAAGTTGTATTTGCACTTTGAATTCAGAATTTTGTAGTTGAGTTTGTTATTAACATCCTGTTGCACTAAATAATAATGTATATGAGCTTAGATAAAGTCTGATTATTGATTATAGTCATTTGTAGCCGCGAAATTTATTTATTTTCACTGGCGCCAGATCACGTAGACCAGACAACTGTGACACATGGGTACAATTAATTAAAACGTGTGAGTTTAGGCTTCGGTAAAAACTGTCAGACCCATGTTACTGCCACAAAATTTGAAACATCATAAGTCAGTTTGTCTAAGTAAGAGGAAAGAGAAAATTCCTTGTTGCAAGTTCCTTGAGGATTGTCATAGCAAGTAAACTGAAGAGTAATAAGTCGAAGCCAGTTCCGGTGTTGGGACCACAGCAAATGAGCGGGAGCGATCTTGTCGGAGACAGTAACCCCGAGTTGAGAGAGCACTGAGAGCACGATATCCACAGATTGCATGTGTAACATTGAGGCCCCTATACGGTCCTTGCAGGAGACACGCGGTGCTACTGGTCAAAGCCCTTACACATTTCTTTCTGTATTGTTGTCGATTATGTATTTTTATGGTCCACTTGGAAAAGTCTTTTCTTCTAAAGTAAAGTATTCTAGATAAAAGCGAGTGTGTTTTATGAAGTCGGATTTCCTAACATACAGGGTATTGCAAGCGCTGTGAAATTTTAGATAGTATCATTCTTGTGCAACCGATCATATACATAAATATGTTAATTTATGTTAACCCATGAAAAATTAGGGTGAATATACTAAATCTAGAGTAATCTTTGGTGATAAGTTGTGTGCCTGGGAATTAGATCTGCGAGTCCATTAGAGACCATCGTTAATGCGAGTCCATTAGAGACCGTGGTTAATGTGAGTCCATTAGAGACCGTGGCGCCAGAATTTGAAATATTCTTTTCTCCTTATTTGTGTACCTCGTGTTAGGTTAAGAGGTCAAGTTATATGTATACTTAATGTATGTAAATTATTGATCAGGCGTATAATTCATCTGTGTGCGGTATTATCAACATCTTGTTGAGTGTAGAAGCCCAAGGATCTTATCAGTGGTGGTGTTCACTCGATTAATATGTTTTGCACCATGATATGTGAGTCAGCCCGATTTATTTTCTGTGGAGAAGAGAGCATTATTTTTCCCAGTTATTCTGGAGGAATCAGAGACTGAAGTATAACTGTGTACTAGTTACTATTGTTCAAGGGTTAATTTTATTTGATGTATGTTAAGGATAGTAAATAATAGATAATTATTTTTCTTATGTGTTTGATCTAAACTCCTCTGGGAAGTTGATTGTGAGATCGAGTTGCCCACAAGGTATGTTACTATCTATAGAATTCACGCACTCTAATTTACTCACGCTACCCTGATTACTGTATCTAGGCCTCAGTGTCCCATCTTCCACTGAGTGGGACTAATAACTTCTTTCCTGGCAAACGCTAGGTGGTAGCAGCCTACCAAAATTAATTCTACTTCTACTTGTTAGTATTTCTTCCTAGTGGAAATCTATTTACGAGGCCTTCCATAAAAATTCTAGGATTTCTTCCTCGGTAGTAATCAGTAATCAGTAAAAATCTAGTAAATTCTTATAAACAAATTCTAACCTTTACTCTAGTGTCAAAAGCGGTGTGATAGGTAAATTTTCTCTTCATTTTAAGGGAACTTAAAATAAACACCCTTGCATTGGTGTTATAGTTGGTGGAATCTTCATTAATTAAATAGTATAAAAATCGGGACATTACATGGACACAACAACAAGGGAGTGAATGTTACACACATGTATTACAAATATCTTCCCAGAGACAATAATACATCAACAAATACATCAGATGCTGGGTTTGCTGGGGATGGGTTAACAACTCAACACAAGGTCTTACTTGATTGGAAACCTGTCACTATACCAGCAGGTAGAAAGTATGGTAATATTTACCCAGCACTTATGATACATAAAATACACTCATGATTCAGGACACAGGAATGAATTTACTACAATTTCCCAATCTCCTATAGCACTGGACGGCACTGGTATATAAATTACGTTAACACCTGTGTCATAGACACTTGCCGGCCGGAAGTCTTTCAAGTCTATCTCAGGTAGAGTCAGCTGTGCAGTGATCACTGAAGGGGGGGGGAATGCGATATTCTAGCGGGACATTTCGAGATGCCCAAACATACCCTAGCTAATGTGCCTGGACACTGGGGTGAGTGGAGGTTTTAATACACAAGGGGAAGGCACGATGGGAATACGATCTATTCCTTCATGTTAGCCACTGAGGTGTTTCACTTGCGTGCCTGTGCACTGGGGAGAGAGAGTTTCAATAAGCAAGGGAATGGCACAATTGGCATATTATTGTTCTGTTGGTTACTGTGGCGTTTCGTTCACTGGGGGATGCGCAGGACTCCACTCGGGATATAAATTAGGCCGAAGTTACTATTAGGCTCATCCAATCTTACATTCTGGGCTCCTGGTCACTTATCACCAGAATATACTATAGGGAATCACTCCCATGGTATAAACTAATGCACACACATATATCTGGGTCTAGAAAGCACACACATAGGTAAAATCCACTCGCTTCACTACCACTGGTGGGCTGCAGGTCGATTCCTCCGTTCGGAGGAAAGGCAGAGTGACGCGCCCCTGGACAGGGCCCCACACGTAGTCGTGGCTCCAGGGGCTCGGCCCGAAGAGAGCCAGGAGACGGGCCTGATGTCGAGTCTAGAAGAGACTCAGAGAGGTCTCGCCCACAGGTAAGTCGCGCCCTGGTGTTCAGGGCAACTCCCGGAGTGACTGAGGACCCAGGGTACTGGAACCCGGGATGGCTGGACTGCGGCAATGGCTGGAGGGCGGTATCGCCGTCAGGGTCGTCACACAGGGACTTCGGGCCGGGTAGTAGTGGACAGGGCCTGACATTGGCTGTGGGGTCTGCTGGGGCTCCACTTTGGCTGCTGTTCACACTGGTAGAGTTGCAGGGAACCAAGGCCTCGGGTGAGGCCTTGCCACGGCTCGGGGGAGGGGTCCTCTCTGGCTGCAGGATCTCCTGTGGGAGAGAAGCGGACTGGGGCCTGCTCTACCCCCGGCCTGACGTGACTAATGGCCGACGTCGTAGTGGCACAGTGGACAACAGCTTCAGTACGGCTAGTGGCCTGACGTGACTAATGGCTGACATCGTGGTGACACAGGGGACAACAGCTTCAGTGCGGCTAGTGGCCTGCTCTACCTCTGGCCTGACGTGACTAGTGGCCGACGTCGTGGTGGCACAGGGGACTGCAGCTCCAGGGTGGCTAGTGGTCTGCTCTACCTCAGGCCTGACGTGACTAGTGGCCGACGTCGTAGTGGCACAGGGGTTTGTAGCTCTGGTGTGGCTAATGGCCTGTACCATGGAGTTAAGAGGACTAGTAGCAGAGGGATGGACTGTGGCCGATCCTGCTTTGTATCCAGTACGGCCTGTGGCTGGTACTGCGGCGCTACTCTGGGGGGAACGACTACAGGAGTCGGATGATTTGTGGCCTGTCCTGCCCTACCAATATGCGTCCGTGCCGCAGCCCTGTAGCGGGGATGCAACTGGGGAACAGACTGTGGGCGGTTCTGCCCCAAACCCGGTATGACAATGGCCGATACCGTGGCGTTGCGTGGAGTTGTAAACTCCACCCCTTACCTGGCGAGTGGAATTTTGGCCAGAGACTAGGCGCCAGTGACTGCTACCTTTCCGGGGCATCACCTGGGAGTAAGAGGGGCGCCGGGGAGGGATACAGGTGTGCCGTTCCTGTTCCCAGCCGCTCAATGTCAGCGGCAGACCCCCGGTGGTACTGGGGGGGTTGGTGTCGTCTGCGTTGGCCGTCGCGTCTTCTGCGGCCTCAACCCCTAACTCCTGTATTTCAGAATCCATGATATATTACATACAGGAGAGAGAAGCAGCACCTGAGCAGGCTGAAAACACTTGCCTGGGATTATGGCATCGCACTGCACATCAGACATCAGTGGGTCATATGCGGTCGGTGAGTGAAGGCAAGAACACCCACCTACACAACCTCTCTCTCTCTCCTTTTACAGTATTTATTTATTTTTATGCAAGACGTTCATTGGTACACTTCTTCTTGTCGGTTTTTCAGACATGCACTGCACGACTTGTGGTCGTAATCGAGGGTCCCCGGCACCTCCTCCCAGGAGGGTGTGGAGAGATATTGAAAACTCCCAGAGAAGCCAAATGATCCCGCAAAAATGTGCGAAGGGAGTGGACTCTAGGGCACCATAATAGGTAGTGTTCATTGGCTTCTTCAACCTGAGGACACCATTGGCACCAAGGGTGCTCTGTCATACTCAAATGGTACAGGTGACCTGTGAGGCCTGTGTGGCCCAACCATAACCTAGTTGAAATGCGCCCTGACAATGACACCACCAACCACCAAAACAGGGAGGAAACACTCACCTTACAGGTGAATCGGCCTTCCGGGCCACAACAGCATACCTCATCTTATCCCATAAGCCCCTCCTCCCTGCAACTGGACCAGACCCAAGGTAGCAGTCCGGGAGCATTACTCTCCGCCCATACCAGTCCTCATCAGACTCAGGGTGGGAGTTGCTCTTCAGCATCCCCACGTAGCGGCCCAGCAACTTACGCTGGAATTTCTGGCGAGAAGGCAACCGCCGGTTCTCCCCCGTCTGCTATCCTTCCCCAGGAACAGAAACACAGTTGCACCCGCTGGGCAAACCTGTGTGAGGGCGTCCGCCGGATCCCTCCTGCAAGCCCTGGGATCCGCCGGACATATCACTGTGGTGTCACCCGCCAGATACGCCGCGGCTGCGCCAGACCCCCAGCAGGAGCGAGGTAGAGCCCGCATGACCTATCCCACCGAGAGCATCTGCCAGATCTCTCCCTCCTGCCACCCTCGGAGTGAGAGACACCTCAGCAACGCCCATCAGGCTTGCCAGGCTCAAGGAGCATGGTGGTGCCCATCAGGCTACCAGGCTGAGGGTGTGAGTTCATACTCCCCCTCCTCCACGAAGCCGGACGAGTCTCTGGCTCAGCCCAACCCTCCTGTGGCCAAGCAAGACGTCCTTCTCTCTCCCCTACAAGTCCAGCATGTGATGGACATGACACAAGGATCCAGTCTACCCAGCTGCCCTCCTCCCGATGGCCGACGCTGATGGACTCGCAGGGGCACCCAGGCCACAGACAGCTCCTGACGGCCTCCTCGCCCCAAGGCCACAGCCCTCGACCCATGAGGGGTGCATCCTCCTCCTTGTGTTCCCCCGAGGCACCTGGTGTCCTCCGCACCCCGAC
This sequence comes from Birgus latro, assembly GCA_018397915.1. Classification (NCBI taxonomy): domain Eukaryota; kingdom Metazoa; phylum Arthropoda; class Malacostraca; order Decapoda; family Coenobitidae; genus Birgus; species Birgus latro. Next base: position 34,175 of record JAGKTI010006696.1, on the reverse strand, counting down.
CACAGCCCAAGCCCTACGCCAGGCCACTCGCCTCCTGGCCCTCTTCTGCCCTAGTCCTAAGGGCCCAAGTACTCCCGAGGCTGCCTCCCAATGCGAGGCGACTCCATCGCCTCCTGTGGGCCTCCCTCCTACACCAGGCCAACACCTGAACCTCCAGAGAGCGTGAGAAGCTCTCCTGCCGCCACTCCCTGCCCTGTATGAATCTACTCAACTCCCCCAGTGACTTCTGTGTAATCCCCTTCCCTCAGTGAACAACTCCCTCCCCCTTTCCTCCCCAGTGTTCTTATGCTCCCCACTTTAGGAGTGAACCCAGCAGTGATTTCTCTAGTGGCTCTCAGTAAACTCGTAATCGAGTCCAGGTTCAGTGTTCCCCATAGTGATACGAGGGAGAAACCTCCATAAGGCGTGTGTAAGGCCAGAGGAAGGCCGGAACTTATTGTGTAGCCCCAAACACAGACACGTAGTGAGCCACAGACTCATCATTCCCAGTGTGTCACTCTGCTATTCTGTATATTCCTATAAGTTATTGTAAGTGATCTCTGCAAGTGCCACGTGTAGTACTCCATGCTGCATTGTTTCCCCAGATCTGGTAAACCTGCCGAGTCCCACCAACGTACGATGCACGTCACTACTTTTTTCTGCGGACTGACCCACCAACGTGCATCGTACGTCAGTCAGTTGCAAGGCCCATTATGTTTGCACATTTTTCAAGATTCACGGGTGATTTTTGGTTGGCATATGTGGGAGACCTTCCTCTACCTGCTGTCAAGCGGGGATACTGCCTGGCCCCACCTAACCCCCCCTCCCCCCACACTCAGCAATTCACTTGTTAGCAGTAACCTGGCCAGTAAAGATATGTTGCCCCACGGTCTCTCTAATGACGAAATTCACGGTGAAAGTGATTCCAGAGGTGGAGGACAAAGAAACAAAGAAGCAAGAGGGAGAAACAAACAGAAATGATGTGGTGGTAATGTCGTAAAGGGAGGTGCCATATGCTGGGGTTTGGGGTGAGTGAACAATGCTTTTATCGCGTATATTATTGTGTGAAAACCAATATAGACTTGTACTACACATAAATTCGTACCAAATAAATAAATACATAAGGTAAAGTGGCTTGAATTAGTTAACCCTCCCATAGTTTGTTTTCTTTGGCCAGGTAACCTGAGAAAGAAGGAAAACGTAAGGCTGACTGACACCTGTAATAAGCTCAGGAGGGCGATTTCTCTATGAATTTTCGATGTTTCTCACCAAAAGCGGAGGTTTGAGCCAAAAAAAAGAAAGTTGAAAATCGGTCGGGTTCTGAGGGTGTGTTGCATAAAAAATCTGTCGGGACTGGACTGATTAATATATGTGCTGTACTGGTTTGCCTGTGTTTTTGCCCTGTTTCTTCGGTAAGTGTTCTAACCTGGTACCCCAAAATTTGTGCCTGTGACGTGGTACGAGGAGTCATGCCTTAAGATACAGCGCTAAACCTGAGGTTTGAGCCTGTGTACTTATGGAGCGAGAAGTCGTGCCATAAAAACACAGCACATAACACTAGTAATGGCTACATTAACGTCCCTACAGGGATGGCGTGCCCAAGGGTGTTCAGAAGAGTCAGAGCGAAAACGCCCCATGTGGGAGGCAGGTAGGGTGGTCGTTAGGTTTGCAATCCGGTATGACATGAAGGCGCTGCATGCAAGATTAGGGAATGTGGCACTATTTGGTGCCACATAGACCGGTGTACTTGAGGTCAGTGCTCGCTTTGTTGCTGCGTCTGCAGTTTCACTGCTACGGATGCCTACATGCGAGGGAATCCATTGAAGGCAGAGGTGCCAGGGAGGAGTAACAAGGAGAAGGAGGCACTCCATTATAGCATGGACTGTTATGCTGTGTGTGTAAGGGTACGACTTCTCGTTCCTTAGACATGGAGCCTGGAGCGGGGTCCTCTTTCTAGACCGGGTTGGGTTTTTTAAGGCAACAGACGGGAACAGGGCATAAAAACTCAGGGCAACAAACCTTACACGTATATTGCCATAAATCACAATTCTGAGTCAGTTACACAATGGTACACTTTACAAGAAAATAATATACACAGCAAGACAGGGCCGAAGGACTCTGTGATGGGGGGGGGAGTGACTGGGTCTTGTTGTAGGGTGAGGCCCAGCAGTAGTGGAGGGCCCAGGATGGCAGCCGGTGTCAGGAGGCCACTGGTCCTCGGGGCGTCCAGAGGAGCCTTCGTCAGAAGGCCAGGCTACTGGTGCTCGTCCAGGGCCTCATCAGGAGGCCGGGCTGTGGTTGTCTCATCTGGAAGTGGTCTGAGGGCCGTGATAGGTGGACGCCCTTCCTGAGGGGTCTGGGGGCTCGAGCCTAGAGGCTGGGCCCGAACAGGGAGAGTAGGCGCTCTTGCCTGCACTTACTCCACTAGGCAGGAGGTCGTTGGGTGGGGCTAGGGAGGTCGCACCCCGGGGTCCTGGGGACGTCTCAGATGGTTCTAGGGCTGTGGTCTTGCCGCTGGGCCTCCATCAAATGTGGGCTGTGGCAGCTCGATGTGGCAGAGTCCGACAGGGGCTGAGGCCACCGTGAGTCAAGCCGAAGGGATAGAACCCCAGGCACCAGGGGTCCTTGCCAGGCCTCCTCCAACTGCTGTTCTAGAGGGAGGACGTCCCTGTTGGGAGAAAGGGGGAAAATACCCGCCATCACCCTTTCTTTTAGGTCTTTTGATAGAGCAGCAAGGTGGCCGTCTCCTAGGTGCAGCAAGGTGGCCATCACCTTTCCTCCTTTTGTGGAGATGGAGCGAGGGTGGCTGGTGTCTGTCTCCTCCCCGTGTGCAGCAAGGTGGCCATCACCCGGTGTGAGTAGTCGCGGCAAGGTGACTGTTACCTGACCTCCTTTTATGGAGTTAGAGCGAGGGCAGCTGGTGCCCATCTCCTCCCCGTGTGCGGCAAGGTGGCCATCACCCAGTATGACTGAGGGAGGGAAGCAGCAAGTGAGTGGCTTGTGGCCGTCTCTGGGATGCTGTCTGGGGCTAAAGAGTTAGCCCCACCCTGAACCTGGCAAGGGCTGGTCTGGCGGAAATGTAATTCGCAATGACTGTGAACTTTGTGGTGAGTTACCTGAGTGTGAGAGGGGCGTGTGGGAAAGATGCAGGTGCGCCCGTCTTGCACGGAGCCAGCACAGCTCATTTCTGCTCCCTGGGTATCTCCTCCTGGGGTGGGTGTCTCACCCAGGTAAGGTCCATGGGGTGCTTCGGTATTTTGCCACAAATTTTGTGTTTTGTTTTTGGTGTTCTGCATTTCACCACCGTTGGTGGCAAAAAAGTAACGTCTCCGTGCCTGGAGGTGGTAGGTATAGGTGGTGGCAGACTGGTGTTGTGGTGTGAGGTGTTGCAGGAGAGAGGTCCAGTGGGTGTGAAGGGGTCCGGTTGGTAGCTGCTGGTGAAAGTGACATATAGTGTTGAGGGTTGGGGAGATTCCTGGAGGAGGCGTTATAGGTGGTGTTGCCCGAACACGTTTTTTCTTTCCCATGGTGGGGGCCCAGATGACACGGCGGATCTTCATGGCCGGAGATGGTGTGGTGGTGAAGGTGGGACATTGCTGAATGCTAGCCGCCGATGAGGAGGCCAGTGTTATATGTTGCTGGAGAGGAGAGGAGTCAAAGCTGTAGCAGTGTAGGTGGAGAGGTGTGGGTTGGGTGTTTGGAGCGTGGTGGTTTGGCCAGGGGTGGTGTATGAATTGCTTTGTGTGGTGGTGGGCGTGCACGGGTGTGGCTTGGCGCGGGCGACGTGGTTGGAGAGCTATGGGCGGAATGTCTGGGGCATGGTGGTGGGGCTGTGGGTGGTGTTGGGCTTTCCAGGTGTGGTGGCTGCATTGGTGGTGGTGCTGCAGCGGCACGAGGTGAGGGATGAGTTGAGGTCGTCGGAGGGGATGTGGGGGGTAGGTGAGGGGGTGGTGGTGTATCTTTTTGGTGGTCGGGAAGTCCACCCTGAGCTGGTAACGGTGGTGGTAAATGTGCTTGGAGGTGCCATAGTGGAAGTGGTTGGGGGTGGTGGATGTGTACTGAAGCAGCTTGGCGAGGGTGGTGTGTGCAGTTAGTTGCAGGTGGAGTGTCTGGAGCATGGTGGTGTGGCCGGGGGTGATTCAGGAGTTGTCTGGTCTGGTGGCTGGGCTGGTGAGAGCAGTGGGGTAGCAGGGGGTGAGGTGAGATCACCTGGGGAGGGGAGGGGGTAGGTGAGGATGCAGAGGAGGAGAAGGGAGTTAAGAAAGGGTGTCTGACTCAGATGTGGGATTTAGGGTTTTGGGAGCTTGTGAGGTGGGTGGTGAGAGGCGATAGGTGGGAGATATTAGACTTGAGGATATAGTTTCTGAAGGTGGGTTAGAGGAGCAGAAGGTGGGGGTTTCGGTGAGCCTGTTAACCCGTCCAGTCCCGACCGCTTTTTTTACCCAGCCTACCCCCATGTCCCGACCGATTTTCGACTTTTTGTTTTTTGGCTGAAACCTTCGCTTTTGGTGACAAACATCGAAAATTCATAGTGAAATCGCGATCCTGAGGTAAAAAATGTTGATACAGGTGTCACTCAACCTTACGTTTTCCTTCTTTTTCAGGGTACCTGGCTAAAGAAAACGAACTATGGAAGGGTTAACTAATTCAAGCCACTTTAAATTACGTATTTATTTCATTTATTTGGTACGAATTTATGTGTAGTACAAGTCTATATTTGTTTTCACACAATAATATAGGCATTTATAAGTATTGTTCACTCATCCAAAACCCCAGTATATGGCACCTTCCTTTACGACATTACCACCTCATCACTTCTGTTTTCTACCTCTAGCTTTTTTTTTTTTTTTGTCCTCCACCTCAGGAATCACTTTCACTGTGAATTTCGTCATTGGAGAGACCATGGGGCAACATAGCTTTACTGGCTAGGTTACTGCTAATAAGTGAATTGCCCAGTGTGGGAGGGAGGGGGGTTAGGTGGGGCCACGCAGTATCCCTGCTTGGCAGCAGGTAGAGGAAGGTCTCCCACATGTGCCTACCAAAAATCACCCACGAATGTTGAAAAATGTGCACACAATGGGCCTTGCAATTGCGTGACATACAATGCACGTTGTTGGGTCTGTCCGCGGAAAAAGTAGCGACGTGCATCGTATGTCGTTGGGACCCGGTGGGTTTAGGTGGAGGCAGGCCTCGTGCTGAGGGAAAGTAGGAAGGGAGGAGGCGATGGTAGCAGGGAATGTGGTGTGTGGGAAAGTTAGGAGTAGGAGAGAGTAAAGTAGAAGACGTAGGAGGAGGAGAGTGAGCTCGGAGAAAAGATGGGAAACATCTTTTCTGCCGAGGTCTGCTTTTCCGAAGCTCGGCGGATGGATCGACATCTTCGGCGCCCACATTGTTAAAGAAGGAGACATTACCGCATCCCCGGGAGGCCGCCTTACGTTGGGCGGCGTTTCGCTGCTCCCGGATGTCTTGGAGTGGGCATCGGTGGCTGCATGCGATGAATTCCCACTGGTTAATGGAAATTAGACTGGGGATGGAGGGCGCCAATGGAGGACTTGGTTGGGCTGGAGGTGGCCCTGGGATGTGTTGTGTTCTCTGTTTCTTGGTTTACGGCGCCGATGTGTTGAGGGGCGGAATGTGCAGCCAGTAAGCATCACACGAGTTGGATATCTTTATCCAGGTCTCCCATTGGGTCCTGTATGGTGAAGTGCTTCCTGATAGCACTGGGGAAGATCCTGATCAGGGTATTGAAGATGTGTTGTTCCCGGGCTTCCTTAGTACAGTCCGGGTATGTGGCAGTGACGAATCAGCTGGCCTGGACGAGTGAGTCATCGAGGTTTCTGTCATAGGTTAGGATGTCGAGCTGTGACAATGCTATGACTCTGCCTAAAAATG
>JAGKTI010006696.1:0-12734 GCA_018397915.1 Birgus latro | reverse complement strand
CACACTCGCTCGCTTGCTGTTGTCCCAACATCGGAACTGACTTCGACCAATTACTCTTCAGATTAACGACTACAACAACTAACAAAGAATATGAAACATGGTATTCACATTTGCCATACTTGGACGAAACTGACTTACGATGTTTAAAATTTTGTGGCAATCTTATGGAACTGACAGTTTTTACCGAAGCCTAAACTCACGAGTTTCAACTAATTGTAACCATGTGTCGCAGTTGTCCGGCCTACGTGACTTGACGCCAGTGGAAAAAAAATAAATTTCGCAGTCACAAATGACTATTATCAATAATCAGACTTTACCTAAGCTCAAATTCATTATTATATAGAAGAAAAAGATGATAATACCAAACCTAACTACAAAATTCCGAATTCAAAGTGTGAATACAAACTATCGCAAATTTTAACCTCGAGTTAACTTTCTTTGCCTCTTTTTCGAGAACAGATCACGCTTCGCACTTCCATCTCGCTCTATACGGTCTCACCTATTAATAGCATTCCACTCTTGCTATACATTAACTAGGAACAAGTTCAAATATGAATTTGATGACCATCCCCTATCCATTGTACCAATTAAGCAGGGGTCCAGGACTACACTTACATTACACTTACACTAACTTAAACTACACTTATACTAACTTATATTATACTTATACTAACTTATATTACACTTATATTAACCTTAAAATTACAGCATTACAATGCTAGAAGATTTCCATTATGAAATCTCTTATTGTCCCGGAAAACTCCACACGAACGCCGACGCTCTGTCCTGGCTTCCAGTAAAATCTATCCACCCAGAGCCAGGGCTAGTGAAACGATGGCAAAATCGTCATCGACCCGACTGGATACTGGCCCACATTTTTACTAAGCTCTGCCAACAAGGCGATCACCTTTTCACACAAACAGGCCACATCGTGCTCAACCCGGAAACTGCCCTTGACACCCTGACCCACCTCCACTCTAACAACAGAATACACTTTGGCACCAAAAAACTACTCCAGGTGTATCGGGACATCTATTGGACCCTAAGCCCCTCCAACTTGGCCCAACAAGTGGTTCAAGCCTGTCGGGCTTGCGCCCTTGGGAAGGACATCACCCACACCCCCGGCACTGCCGGCAAGAGCATGGCTCACAAACCCTGGAAACTCCTGGCCATGGACGTAGTAGGCCCCTTACCACCAAAAGCCAGCTACTGATGCATAATCACATTTGTGGACAGCTACTCAAAATTCCTCATTGCATGTCCAGCCAAATAACACCACGCCTTAGCAGTAGCTGAAGCCCTCATCCGCCACGTCTTCCCCTATTTTGGCATCACACAGGCACTACATTCTGACAACGTGCCTGAATTCACTGGGAAAATATGGCAGGGACTCACTACCATCTTTGAGTACCAAATTTCCTACTCCTCTCCCTACTGGCCCCAAATCAATGGAATATGTGAAAGGAGCCATCATACCCTTTTAAACCAGGTGCTAACATGAATAGAAGAGACGAAAAATGAAGACAGGCCTGCCCACATAAAAATTGTACAGTGGGGATTAAACTCCTGCCCCCGAGACGATGACATTTCTCCCCACGAACGTATCTTTGGAGAAGCCCCACTTGTCCTACCTCTCAGACATCACCTCAAGCCCTCGACCACGCCCCCAGCGTCTGATTTCCTTCACCACCTAAAAAGCAGGTTACACCACCTACAAAAGCAACAAGACCTGAAACCGGTCGTCACTCCCACCAGCCCCTACAAGCCAGGAGACGGTGATGGTAGCCCGACTGCCAACTCCACACAAACTGGCCCCTCACTTCACAGTGTAACGATAGATATTTAAATACCATATAAATTTATTAGATTTTTACTGATTACTGATTACTACCGAGGAAGAGATCCTAGAATTTTAAGGAAGGCCTCGTTGATTTACTAACACTAGGAACCAACATGTAGAAGTAAGAAAAATATTAGTAGGCTGTCACCACCTAGCGTTTGCCAGGAAATAAATTATTAGTCCCGTTACAGTAAAAGATGGGACACTGAGGTCTGGAGACGGTAATCAGGGTAGCGTGAGTAGATTAGAGTGCGTGAATCCTTTAGATAGTAACATACCTTGCGGGCCACTCGATCTCACAATCAAACTTCCCAGAGGAATTTAGATCAAACACAAGAAAAATGATTAATCTATGATTTACTAACTTTAACATATATGATATAAAATTAACCCTCGAACAATAGAATCAAGTACACAGAATATACTTCAGTCTCTGATTCCTCCAGAATAACTGGGATAATAATTTTCTCTTCTCCACAGAAAATAAATCAGGCTGACCCACATATCACGGTACAAAGCTTATTAATCATGTGAACACCACAACTGATAAGATCCTTGGGCTATTACCACTCAACAAGATGTTGAAAAATACTGCACACAGATGAATTTTATGCCCGATCAATAATTTACATACATTAATGATACATTTAACTTGATCTCTTAACCTAATACAGTGTACACAAATAAAGAGAAAAGAATAATTCAAATTCGGGTGACTTGCACTTCCACGGTCTCTAACGGACTCGCGCCTCTAATTCCCAGGGTCACAACTTATCACCAAAAATTACTCTAGATTTAGTATATTCACCTAATTATTCCCAATGGTTTACATAAATTATTATAGTTATATATTTGATCGATTGCACAAGAATAATTCTATTTAAACTTCAAAGCGTTTGTAGTACCCTGTATGTTAGGAATACGTCTTCATAAATCACACTCGCTTTTATCTAGAATACTTCACTTTAGAAGAAAAGACTTTTCCAAATGGACCATACAAATACATAATCGACCACAATACAGAAAGAGATGAACAAGTGGGGGAAATGTGTATGGGCTCTGGCAAGTAGCACCGCGTGGCTCCTACGAGCACCGTGTCTAGAGGCCTCGACGTTACACCCACAGTCTGCCTTGTGTCTACTTGACCAAGCGCCATGGGGCGCTACGGAGCGCTTCGCTGGTAGACAGAATTGCTCGGCGTGCAAGTTTTTCCGCCCGCCGGGCAAAGAGAGTGAAAGAATGAGGTGGATCGGTCGGCGCGCTCCACTGTTTGTAAACAAAGAAGATGGCAGCCACTTCAACTGTACCACAAGTGCTCCAACTGTGGACTTTTTTCACTCCTATGAGGAGGCTGAACTTCACCAAATTCATTGTGGTAAGTAATGAAATATCAAAGAGTCTTTGGGTATAGTGTCTAGTTTATAGGTTTGTTTGTAAAACCGCTATGAACGTGTTGGTGACGAAGCACCTATCTCAAAGCCAAGACGAAGTGTAAGGCCTCCCATCATCATCATCACGTATATAAAAGTGGTTGTTAATGTGTTATAGTGGAGTTTTGTTCACACTTGAGCATACAGACTTCATCAAATAAAGTTCTTCAATCAGTGACTGAGCTGCATCCTCCGCCATCTTGAATGTTTTGGCTGGTCAGCTGATCTGTGTCTACTTGGCCGAGCTTTTTTTCGCTCGATCCGCAGCGCGCGGTATTGCCCAAGTAGACACAAGGCTGTTGATACGGTGCTCTCTAGACTCCAAGTGCATAAAAAGAAGTGGGGGAATATTATCAGTCAACTTACTTTATATATATATATATATATATATATATATATATATAAGATCAATTATTGAGACAAAAGGGGGGAATAAAGGACAAACTCTGGACCGACCTGTTGATACGGTGCTCTCTAGACTCCAAGTGAATGTCCCCGACAAGAACACTTGGACTCGCTTGCTGTGGTCCCAACACCTGATCTGACTTCGACTTTACTCTTCAGATTACTTACTGTAACAACTGTCAAAGAATATGCAACAAGGAATTCACTTTCGCCATACTTAGACAAACTGACTTACGATGTTTAAAATTTTGTGGCAGTCATGTGGGTCTGACAGTTTTTTTTACCGAAGCCGTGAAGCCCTACATGGCAGGCACACCCCCATCCGCTCCACCCCCTGAATCCTCCAGCTACACCACCACATCTCCCCCCGCAACCTCCACCTCTTCCTCCGACTCGTACGCCTTATACCTCACCCCTTCAACCTCCTCTACCCTGTCTCCCATCCCCTCCTCCTCACCCACTGCCTCATCACCCCCCTCCTCCCCCTCTGCACCTGCCTCCCCTGCCCCCGACGCCGTATCACCTCGTTGGCCCACCCACATCACCACTCATGCACCACATGACACGCCGCATTTGCTCAACCTTTAATCCGTCACCCCTCCTCACACCACCATGTCCTAAGCACCTCACACCCACCGAACAACTCGCACCACTCCGTTTACGCCGCATTCTGCCAACACCGCAACAACCATCCCATGCCACCCCACTACCCGTTCCACCCACACCACCTCCACCACCAGCCATCACTCGCCGCTCCACATCACACACCCCTCCCCACCCATGCCCAAACAGTGACCCGATCAGGATGAGTCTCACGCCCACCATAGCGATACACCACCACCCCCTCACCCTCACCACCCTCAACCCCAACACAGCCAAACACCAACCTGGTGACATACCGCATTCACCAGGCCATGTGGAAAATGCCACCAGCTACACTCCCGAGGGACATCCCCAGCTCCTTCCCCTACCAGCGGCATAAAAAGCCGGCCATCTGACCGGTGGCCAGCATTCAGCCAAGGCCCGCCTCCACCACCACACCAACTCCGGCCATGAAGATCCACCGCATCATCTGGGCCTCCACCACAGGGAGGAAGAAATGTGTCCGAGGGACCCTCCACCTTCTCCGCCTCCTACGGGAGTCACCCCAGTCTCAACATTATTCATTACTTTCTCCCACGACCACGAACCAGACACCAATACCACCCACTGGACCTCCCTCCTACGGCAGCTCACACCACAATGTCAGACCGCCACCACCCATACCTTCCTCCTCCAGGCACGGGGACATGATTTTTTCGCCACCGGTGGAGGTCAGATGCAGACTACCGAAGTGCCCCATGAACCTTACCTGACCGAGACACCCATCCCAGGAGGAGATAACCAAGGGGCAGAAATAGTCAGCACGGGCTCAGTGCAAGACGGGTGCACCTATGCCTTTCCTGCACGCCTCTCTTGCACTCAGGCAACTCGCCACCAAGTTAGCAGATATGGTGGACAACATCTCTGCTGGACCAGCCCTCGCCAGGTTCAGGGTGGGGCTATTCTCATAGCCCAGTTAGCCAGCAGGAGACAGCCACCAGCCATTCAGCAGCTGCTTCCCTCCCTCATTCACACCGGGCAACGACCACCAGCTGTGCACGGGGGGGAGACGACCACCAGCCGCTCCTGCTATAACCCTGAGAGAGAAGGGGAACAGGTGACGCCCACCAGCCACACCTCGAAGACGGTCACCAACTGCTCCCACTTTAACCCTGAAAAAGAAGGGGAACAGGTGATGGCGACCAGCCGCACCCCCGGAGAAGCGATGGCCACCAGCCGCACCCGCACCCCCATGGCAGCCACCAGCCACACTTGGGGTGTAGTTCTTGCAGGGCACCACACCTGGGTGACGGCCACCAGCCACACTACGCCCACAGGCAGCCAGGGGCATGAACCCTCAGTGATGGCCACCAGCTGCTCCGCCTTTCATGTCCTAGGGGACTCGGCGATGGCCACCAGCTGTGCTGGGGAGGGAACAGCTACATGCTGCCCCTCGCCCCCTACCCCAGTGTCTTCCACACATGAGGATTTCCCGGGCTTGCCGGAGTCTGCCAGTGCCAGCTCAGGTATCCTCGCCCCTTCTCCCAACAGGAACACCCTCTCACTGGAACTACAGCTGGAGGAGACCTGGCAAGGCCCCCTTGTACCTGGGGTCCTAGCTCTCCAGCCTGCCCATCGGCAGTCCCAGTCCCTGATGGGCTCTCCACCACCGAACTGCCGCAGATCACCCCTGGAGGCTCAGCAGAAGGGAGACTGTAGCTCCCAGACCAGCCGAGATGTCTCCAGGACCCCAGGGCATGACCTTCTCAGCCGCACCCGACGACCTCCTGCCCGTAAGAGTGGGCGCTGACAAGTGCGCCAACTCTCTCTGTTCAGGTCCAGCCCCTAAGCCCAACGTCCATGGGCCCCTCAGGAAGGGCGCCCGCATCACGCCACCCTCAGGCCACTCCCGGGCGATCCAGTTATGGCCCGGCCTCCTGACGAGACCCCAGACGAACACCAGCAGTCCAGCCTCCTGACAATGCCCCAGATGACACCGGCAGTCCGGCCTCCTAACGAAGGCCCCTCCAGACGCCCCGAAGACTGGCGACCTCCAGACGTAGGCCGCCAACCCTGGGCCATCCACTACTGCTAGACCTCACCCTACAGCAAGCCCCAGCTACATCCACCTGTCCCAGAATTCTCCGGCTCTGTCCTATTTGTGTATTTATTATTTTCTTGTCAAGTGTGCCTGTTATGCTCCGTGTTTTATGGCGCGACTTTTCGCTCCGTAATACACAGGCTCAAGCCTCAGGTTTTCTTCTGTGCTTTGTGGCTCGACTTCTCACACCATAAGACACAGGCAGAAGCTTTGGGGTTCTTTATTTCAAGACTGGGCTAGAACATGTACCAAAGGAACAGGGCAAAAACAGAGACAACCCACTATTGCACATAAATTAACCAGATTGACTGACACAATACAATATAGAATATTACATGTGGCACCTACAGAATCCCTTATGATGCAATTAAGGCAACACACAATATAGGGTGGCACACTGGGAATTAGAAGTCTGTGGCTCACTGAGAGTCCTGATTGGGGCTACATGTATAGTTTAGTCCTTTTCTGGCAAAGGGTAGTCCTTGGGTGTATCCCCCTCGTAACACTATGGGAGCACTGAACCAAGACACTGATGAGAGTTCACTGAGTCACAGGGGAAGTCACAGGTTGCTACACTCGTGAACTGGGGCGTGTGGTGGACAGGAGTGAATGTCACACACAGGGGAGGGGTATACAAGGGTCAACACTGAGGAGGAACTTCATGAGGGACCGTATCCACTGGGGAGCACTACAGCATGAGGGGGACATGGATAATCACAGTCTGGGTGGGGCATCAGGAGGATGGGGACTCTCACACTCTCTGGAGGTTCAGGTGACAGCCCAGTGTAGGACGGAAGCCAGCTGGAGACAGTGGAGTCACCTCACGGCGGGGACACTCGGTGGGCATGGTGGAAGGCTCATCTCGGGTCCTCCGGGATGTGGCCTCCAGAGTAGTTGGGCCCTCAGGACTGGGGCCGAATAAAGCCAGGAGGCAGGCGGCCCTTCATCTGGCTCAGGACGTCATCGGAGTGTGGAGGGCGCCCTGGGACACAGAGGGGCCCAGAAAGGGCGGGATACCCCTCGGCAGCTGGGGGTTGTGGTCTTGTCGGGGGGGGGGGGGGCCATCAGGAGTTGCCTGTGGCGGTGATGCCTTGCGAGTCCGTCAGCATCTGTGACTGGAGCTGGGATGGCTGGGCCAACTGGATCCTCACGACAGGTCTGCTCCACATCCTATGCCACAATGTACCTGTAGGGGAGAAATCTCCACCCCAGGTGGTGTGGGGGGAGGCAGAAGGGCGTCTCACTCAGCTACAGGAGAGGTGGGCCGAGCCAGAGACTTGCTCCACTACAGGAGCCTCCGGCCTCGTGGAGGGAGAACCAGCGGTCACTCCCTCTGCTTGGTAGGCCTCATGGAAAAGGGATAGGATCCACTGGGGAGTACTACGGCGAGAGAGGACATTAGCAATCTTAGTTTGGATGGGGCATCAGGAGGGGGGAAAGGTGACACTCACGCTATCAGGAGGTTCAGATGGCGGTCTGGTGTAGGAGGGAGGCCGGCTGGGGACAGAGGAGTTGCCTCACACTGGGGACACCCGGTAGGTGTGGTGGGAGGCTAACCTCGGGTCCTCCAGGAGGTTGCCTTGGGAGTATTCAGGCCCTCGGGACTGGGACCAAATAAGGCCAGGAGGTGGGTGACCCTTCGTCTGGCTTGGGACGTTGTCGGAGTGTGGAGGGTGCCTTGGGACCCAGGGGGGCCCAGGGAAGGCGGCGTGCCCCTTAGTAGCTGGGGACTGCGGTCTCGTCGGGGAGAGGAGGCCGTCAGGAGTTGCCTGCGGCTGGAGTGCCCCTGCAAGTCCATTAGCGTTTGCGCCCGGAGCAGAGATGGCTGGACGGACTGGATCCCCACAACAGGTCCGCTCCACACACTCTGCCACGACATATCTGTAGGGGAGAAATCTCCACCCCAGGTGGTGTGAGGGGAGGCAGAAGGGCGTCTCACTCAGCTACAGGAGGGTTAGGCCAAGTCAGAGACTTGTTCCTCTACAGGAGCCTCCAGCTTCGTGGAGGAGGGAGAACTGGTAGTTGCTCCCTCTGTTTGGCAGGCCCGACAGGCACTGCCACAACTCCACACCAGAGACAAGGGAGGAGATCCAGCGGTTGCTCCTCGGGCCTGGCAAGTTCGGCAGACGTTGCCTAGGCACCCGGACAGAGGGGAGGAGGAAGATCCGGCAGATGCTCCTTCTGCCTGGCAAGTCCGGCAGATGTTACCAGGGCGCCTCTCGTCCTGGGGGCAGCAGGAGGGAGAGATCCGGCGGACGCTCTCGACCAGGTAGGTCCGGCAGACGCTACCACGCTACTGCTGCTGGGGGCTTGGTGCAGCTGCAGAGTACCTGGCGGGTGCCTCCACTATGGCAGGTCCAGCAGACGCTACCAAGGCTCTGCTCCCTTTCTTAGTACGGGTAGGAGAGGCCTGTTGGACGCTCTCACACCGGATAGTCCGACGGACGTAACTGTGCCTCCGCTTCTTAAGGTGCGTGGCATAAGAGGAAGAATCGACGTTCACTCCCTCTCCAGTAAATCCAGCGGATGTTGCTGGGCCACTGCATGGGACTGCTCTAGAGCAACTCCCACCCTGAGTCTGGTGATGGCTGCTGCAGCTGGAGAGTAATGTCCCCAGACTGCTAACTTGGTGTTGGTCCGGTTGCGGGGAGGTGGGCCAGTGTGGCCTGGAAGGTAGTCACCTGTCCGGTGTCCCCTCAAAGGGTGGTGGTAGCCTCCCCATCATCTTGTTGGGTGGGTGTGTTGGTGTCGGTGTATCGTTATCCCATCTGCTCGCCTCTGTGGTGGGTATTTCAGTGCCACTGTTATATTTGCCTCAGAGTGTAATTTAAGGTAATTGTTAAGCTACGTATTTGAGGTTTAACTACTTGTCCCTCGGATACGTATGCGAGTGGTGGGAGCTTAACCTGCCACGTCTCTGAGGATCGACTTCTCGCACCTCAAGTATGCAGACTTATGGTGGGTTCTTTCTCAAGACCGGGTCAGTAACTCAGGGAAAGGACAGGACACAAAAACACGGCAGAAACCAACTTACAAACATATATTCCAAAGTGCAATCCCAGATACAAATATTACATTGACCATTACAAGGGGGAAATGGGTTATCTGGTGACTGGCTCTAAATAAGTATATACAAAAGTTAATTGACTTTCTACCTGCCGTGGGAAAGTATGGTATTATGAACACAGTAGTCATGGCACTTCTGTTGCACTAGTATATTCAGTAAGTACAATTATAATGGCCTCTGCACCAACAGTATTATAGCACTGGACGGCACTGGTACACTTATTGCACTGAGATAGATGTTATGCTTAGCACTCGCTGCGCGCGCGCGCGCGCGCGGGGATAGAGTCGCGATATCACAGGAGGGGGAGTGGACTAAACTATTTCACCACTAGAAGGGTAGTAGGTGCACTTCCGATTTATCTTATACAGGTGCCAGTCACTGGGAAGGGGGGAGATGGAAATATCTGATATACAGGGGATGGCACTGTGCACTCTCTATGTTTATCACACTTTCACAAGAGCACTTTATATTTTAATAGCACTGAGGGGAGGGGAGAGGCATTATTTGTATAGTCAAGGGACTGTACTCTGAATATTGCGTACCATCACTGCAAGCACACTATAGGCTTGCCTAGTTCTATGTACCGTGGCACTCTGGGATATTATCAGAGACAATTCACTGAGGGAGGGGACACTTAGGGAGGGGACACTTCGAGTAACAGTTGACGACCGGGGGAATCACACTGGTTCATGTTAGGCACTCACACAACACTGTCACTTCACTGCTTCGGTCGTCTCCCGGTCTCTCTGGCTGGTGGTGTCGTGGGAGGCTCACCCTTTCTGGAGCCCTTGTGAGGTGTGTGTGGCTCGGGACTGGGGCCAAAGAGGGAGAGCAGATGGGCCCGGTGCCGGCTTCAGGGAGTGCCGGACGGGGGCCCTCCGTCATGTAGGCCTCGACCTGGAGTCCTGGGTAAGTCCCGGGGAGTCTGGGGGTCAGACTCGCTGGAACCTGGGGTCACTGTTGGGACAGGACTGTGCCAACTGCTGGAGGGAGGAGTCATAGACAGGGTCACCTCACAGCAACCTCGGGCTGGGAGCGTCGCTGGCTGGTCTCGCTGGTGGCGACCCTTATGGTGGGACCTCTGTCTCGAAGGCTGCACTGGAAGGTGAGTTGGAGAGAGCCAAGACCCTGGATAGGGCCTTGCCAGTGCTCCTCTAACAAGGGGTCTCCACCGGACTCACCTCCTGTAGGAGAGAGAGTATGTCCTGCCCGGCCGCAGGAAACAGGGTGGGCCAGGCAAAGGACTTCCCCAACTGGAGACGCCCTAGGAGCAGAGGGTGAGGAGCGGACAATGGCCTGCTCAGCCTCCCCCGGCGGACAATGGCTTGCACGGCGGTTCCTCTGCCCCACCGGACTGCAGGGAAAACATGAGTCTGGGCTCACTCTATCCTGCCTCCTGAAGGGGAAAGGTGCTCTCCTGAAGGGGTGGAGTGGACGATGGTCTGCTCAGCCTCACTTCCGACACGGACAATGGCCTGTGTCGTGGTCCTACAGGAGACAGCAGCGGAGGGATGGACGATGGCCTGTCCTGCCTCACTCCCGACACAGATGATGGCCTGTGTCACGGTGCTGCAGGAGGAAGTAGTGGAGGGACGGACGATGGCCTGTCCTGCCTCGCTTCTGACATGGACGATGGCCTGTGTCGCGGTGCTGCTCTGGGAGGAGACTGCAGGAGGGGGGGCGGACGATGACCTGCCCAGCCTCAACCTGACATGGATGATGGCCTGTGTTGCAGCCTTGCAGGGGGTTGGCAACTGAGGATTGGACAATGGCCTGTTCAACCTCGGACCTGGTGCGGACGATGGCCTGTACCACGGCATTGCTGGGAGTTGAGGAGGCAACTCCACCACTGACCTAGCGAGGAGAACTTTCACCCAGATCTAGGTGGCAGTTCCTGCTCACCTGATGCAGTGTCGGTTGGGAGCAAGAAGGGCGCCGGGGAAGCGCCAGGTGTTGGCTGCGCACCCCTGGTGGGCTTTCCTTGGCTGGGGGTGTCGCTGTCATCTGCGGCCATGAGTTGCCCCACCGTAACTTCTGACTCACGCATTTCAGTAATATACGTGTAAGGTTTGTTGCCCTGAGATTTTATGTGCTGTTCCCTCTAGTTGCCTTAAGATACCCAACCCAGTCTAGAAAGAAGACCCCGCTCTAGGCTCCATGTCTAAGGGACAAGAAGTCGTGCCCTTCACACGCAGCATAACAATAATAAATTGAGGTTGTTGGCTTAAACAATAATTTTACCCCTGCCACTAGCTGCCCAACCAGGATCCCCTGATGGAGTCCCTCCTGTTGTCCTCAAAAACTGTGCTTCTGTGCTTACACCCTGCCTAGGTAAACTCTTTCGCCTTTGTCTCTCAACTTGTACCTTTCCTTCTTGCTGGAAGTTTGCTCTCATTCAGCCAGTCCCAAAGAAGGGTGACCATTCCCAACCCTCTAACTATCGTCCAATTGCTTTAACATCCTGCGTATCAAAAGTTTTCGAGTCAATTCTTAACAGAAAAATTTTAAAGCACCTTTCCTGTCACAGCCTTCTTTCTGATCGTCAGTATGGGTTCCGTCAGGGACGCTCCACTGGCGATCTTCTCACCTGCCTTTCAGACTCTTGGTCATCCTCCCTTCGGGACTTTGGCGAAAGCTTTGTCATTGCACTTGACATCTCAAAGGCTTTCGATCGAGTCTGGCATAAATCTTTAATTTCCAAACTGCCCTCCTACGGTTTCTATCCTTCTATCAGTGCCTTCATCTCTAGCTTCCTTTCTGGTCGTTCTATAGCTGCTGTTGTAGACGGCCATCGTTCCTCTCCTAGACCTATCTACAGTGGTGTTCCTCAGGGTTCTGTCCTATCACCTACTCTCTTCCTTTTATTCATCAATGACCTTCTAAGCTGTACATCTAACCCTATCCACTCATATGCTGATGATTCCACCCTTCACCTTTCCATTCGGTTCCCGCAACGTCCATCTCAGCAGTTGCTTCAACAAAAGAGGGATGAGGCTATGGCACACCTAATGTCTGATTTGGCTCGTATCTCTGACTGGGGTAAAAATAATCTTGTTATTTTCAATGCATCAAAAACTCAGTTTTTACACTTATCAACCCGACAAAATCTTCCTCAGGATTACCCACTAATGTTTAATAATGAACAGTTATGTCCTGCATCATCCTTGAACATGCTTGGGGTTTCATTCTCTCAGGATTTGTCTTGGAAAGAACATATTACATCTCTTGTGAAATCTGCTTCCAAGAGATTAGGTGTGCTAAGCCGATTCCGTACTTTCTTTACCCCTGCACAGTTGTTGACCTTGTACA
>JAGKTI010006695.1:15416-39762 GCA_018397915.1 Birgus latro | reverse complement strand
ATGTTAGCCAGTTTTGTGCAAGTGTGACGGCAGCTTTAGGTATCTTGGTTGACAGCTCACTGAAATTCCACTCTCACATAAGAAATACCGTAAAAAAAAGCAGCAGGCCTGGCAAATAATCTGTTGAAGTCCACCCTCTGTCGTGACCGAGCTTTTACGTTGACTTTGTTCAAATCGCACATCAGACCTATCCTGAGTCTGGCTCCACTGTATGGAATACAGGCTACCACGGAGACAGTTATGCTGACCGTCTGAAAAACCTGGACCTGTATTCTGTAAAAGGGAGACTGATCAGAGCTGACCTTATTAAATACTGGAAAATCTTTCATCACCAATCCCCAATCACACCGCCCAAACTTTTTTCTCATCCTTCATTAACTCACACCAGGGGTCATAGATTCAAGGTGGCCAAGCCCCGCGTTTCATCCGAGTGTAGACGCAGGTTTTTCAGTATCAGATGTTTAGACCTCTGGAATTCTCTGTCTGATAATACTGTTAGCGCCGACTCAGTTACTTCATTTAAAAAGTCCCTCCACTCACAACTAGGTCACATCTTGTTTGATTATATTGAATAACTACGATTCATAATTCGAAGTCCTTCAAGTAGTTTATCAACCCTGCATATGGCACAAAACTCAGCCCCTACTCAATAGTATATTCAGATGATGTGTATAGGGAATGGGGCTGGCATGCCAGCAGGTATGGGCTGCCCTGCTTCTTAAAAAGCAGATTCCTACCGAGCCATACTGTTAAACTGTAATGGGGTAGCCAACCAGGTGAGTAAACCAGGTGAGTAAACTGCCGGGCCTCACCCTATAGCAAGTCCCGGCTACGTTAACCTGTCCCAGAGTCCTGCGGCCCTGTCCTATTTGTGGACATATTATTTCATTGTCGAGTGTGCCACTGTCTGTATTTGACTCAGTGTACGAATCGAAGTAATATACGTGTAAGGCTTGTTGCCCAGTTTCCTCTAGTTGCCTTAAGATACCCAACCCGGTCTAAAAAATAGCACCCTGCTGTAGGACGAGAAGTGCCTTAAACTCACGCAGCATAAGTATAGATCAAGGGTAATCAGCGCACCTTACACATGTCTTGCATGGTCTTGTCACCTGTAAAATAATGCATTTTCATAATATATTGGGCAATATTGATGGCTAGCAAATAAGAGAGAGTTGAACATTTATTAAGGAAAATATAATTTGGTAATTTAACTGATATTTTTTTGCAAAATGAATATTTTGAAAAGAGAACTAAATAATGAAGGAGCAACACTATGCTTATGTTTTATCATAAATAATATAAGATTATTTTCAGAAGAATATAGAACACAGTGCGTAGTTACGAGCGTGTTGTTGTGGCGGCTGTGAAGCCTGGAGACGATGACTGACATCAAACAAGTAGAGGCTATTGAAAGTGAATACAAACAGTTAGAAGCCAGTGAAGCTTGGAATCAGTTATACCAGGTGTGTGTTACATAATATGGTTAATCGTATTATGGTATAATATTGAACATGAATGAGGGAAAAGCGATACTCGCTGGAGTCGGGCCACCTGAGTGTGTTTACAGGTCGGGATTGTGGCTGACAGGCGGCAAGTATAGGCTATAGTTTTACTGGATGAGAATGTAATATTTAAGTTATGGTGTTTCCTTTCACGCCTGTGAAGTTGTATTTGTTGTGTGACAAAGTTTTTGACAGTTTTAATTAAAAAACATATGTATTTACAGTATTAGTAGATGAAGCAAGTTTGATGAATTTTGATCTTTGGAGAACACGCTCTTTAATTTTTTTTCCCCTCCAGTGTCGAAAACTAGTTTAAGTTTTAACAACTTTGAAGTCCCCAAACCATAAAAGAGTACTTAAGTAGCAGCAGAAGCTTTGTACTTATCTCTTCTTCCTGGCTTATATTTTCCCAGATATTTTAAGAGAGAATAGATTATTCAAATCTCATGACAGTGATCTGGTATGTCCAGATTTCCAATTAGAATGAAGTATTGCTAGGATCCTTTGTTATTTTTTATAGATTAATGTATATAGTGGGCTTTTGAAAAATGTTTTTAAATGTGTTAAAAAATGGGGGTTCCATTTTTGTATACTTCATACTGTGTTTATCTTAAATACTTTGGAATATGGAACATTTAATTTAATCTATCAGTCTATAGCCAGGCACAATAATTTTGTTAGGGGTGGCCATTTGTGAGTTAGTTGTTTTATGGAGTGGTGTGCTAACCCTTCAATCCATATGTTGACATGTATGGGTTAGTTGTATGGTTACCACCCAGTGTTGTAAATGGTTTCCCGGCTGACAGGAAACTTTTTTTTTTTTTTTATGTGTCCGACTCTGGGCAAAGGCTTCACAGCCTGCTATCAAGGCCCAACAGTCCTTCTACATACCATACACCTCTACATGTCACCACTTCGGCGCTAACACCCACTGTCCATATTGAATGCATACTAGGGCTGCCTCATACAGGTCTGGTGTATTGGTATTAGCGGGGGTATTTTTACAACGTCTCAGCGGGTCTTCTGGTAGATCAGTAAAGCCTTATTTAACGAAATTCAGATCTTTAAACTTTTCCCTGCCCAAGCGAGGATTTGAACCTGGGTCCGTTAGGACTGCATGCCACCTCTCTGCCAATCGAGCCAAACTACTAGGCTTGTCACTTATGTAAAGCCACCTGAGAAGGAATGAAGAGTACCGGTAATAAAAAATTACCAGAAGGATGGGAGAAATAGGAAGAGAGGAGGACAGACATGGAAAAAGAGTGATTAAGATGAAGGTAGAAGCAAGCAGCACTACATCAAGTGAGTGGATGATTGTTGCCACCACCTACCACCTTTTAATTTAATTGCCAAGCATTATTTTGCTGTCATGTGTCATATTTCAATGCATGTCTCCTGTGTGATGTATATAAAGATTTGCTTTATGATAGCACCTACCTTTTACCATGGTCAAGTCATGAATGCCGAACATGCCATGATTAATGAATGCTCTTAACACATGCTTATGTACTGGCATAAGTTTTCTGTAATAGTCATTTTAGTTTACCCACTGGGAGGTAGGTTATATATACTGTAGTCATTGTGAGTTCTGCTGTTTGTTATTTTAAATTGTGCACATTTGAATTTGTTTTGTGTGTTTACCTCCTGTCAGCATTGCGTGATTGGCAGTAAACATGCTTTTGGGGACATTAAGGTGACTCTGTAGTAGCTGTTGCAAGGTAGGTACGGTACAGTATACAGTAATCTCCCTATTATTTGGATGCCCAATATTCGGACCCCTCAATACTCGGACATTGTGTGCTGTCCACCCCCCAAAATGCCCCCAAATTCGGAAAAATTCGAAACAAATCCGATTTTTTTGGACCACTTCAGTTTGAATTTCTCGCGCGCGCCGATCAGCTGTGTTTACGCGCGTGGTGCCTGTCTGTCCATCCCATTTCCCTCTCTGCTGCTGCCTCGTGAACAGCTCCGACAATGGCAGTCGAAGTGATTGCTTTTGTGGTGATACCCTACCTCCTGCAGGGCTTGATGCTGC
Organism: Birgus latro; assembly: GCA_018397915.1. Lineage (NCBI taxonomy): Eukaryota > Metazoa > Arthropoda > Malacostraca > Decapoda > Coenobitidae > Birgus > Birgus latro. Next base: position 36,225 of record JAGKTI010006695.1, on the reverse strand, counting down.
CCTTTGCCTTCTTCATCATGTGTGATGATGGCCCTGCCTCCTGAGAAGAGGAAGAAAGTGGTTCTGATTCTGGAGAAGAAGAGGGAAGGGTATTGGAAAAGGTGGACGCCGGGTGGCCGACATCACGGATTCGTCGTGAATTCAATCTCCCTCGCTCCACCTTGTTTGATATCAAGAAGTTCCGAGACGAACTACAACAATACACGGCTGATTTCACTTCGAAGACCAAACGAAATGTGGAGAGGAAGGTGATGTTTAGTCCTAATTATGCAGACATCGACCGATCCATGCTGATTTGTTATCGACAACAACGTGCTGCTGGTGTGTTGGTACGTGGAACGGAGCTGAAAGCTGCTGCTGAGAAGTTCGCAAGGCTCCAGGACTCGTCATTAGACCACACGGGAATTTTCTGTTATGTACAGTGCAGTGAAGTGATGTGATCCCAGTTATGCAAAAAAAAACGTTGTAGAAAGTGTTGGTGAGAAGTGCTGGTGATTGTAAATTGCGAAGGTGTGTGTGGTGCAATTTCTTCGTGTCAAAGTCTGAGATGATAGAGCGAGTTATACATCAGGACGGCGGCTTCTTTTTCGTAAGTACCCTAACTTCATCTAAATTCCTTGTTTTGTTCTTTCCATATCATTAATCTCATGCATAAACTCTGTGCAAGATGATTTCCATAATGATTTTCATGTCTAACCTGTTTTCAGCATGCTGTAAATGTGTTAAAAAAATTTCCCTAAATGTTAATCATAATTTCCTGCTTTCAGTTTAATTTTTTCATGCATGGTTTTAAGTGCACCAGCTATGAAAAGGTGAATGCCAGTGAATTTCATGTCTGGTCATAACCTAACCTAACCTAACATTGTGTTAATCATAATTTCCTGCTTTTAATTTAATTTTTTCATGCATGGTTTTAAGTGTACCAGCTATGAAAAAGGTGAATGCCAGTGAATTTCATATCCGGTCATAACCTAACCTAACCTAACCTAACCTAACATTGTGTTAATCATAATTTCCTGCTTTTAATTTAATTTTTTCATGCATGGTTTTAAGTGCACCAGCTATGAAAAAGGTGAATGCCAGTGAATTTCATGTCCGGTCATAACCTAACCTAACCTAACCTAACCTAACCTAACCTAACCTAACCTAACCTAACATTGTGTTAATCATAATTTCCTGCTTTTAATTTAATATTTTCATGCTTGGTTTTAAGTACACCATCTATGAAAAAGGTGAATGCCAGTGAATTTCATGTCCGGTCATAACCTAACCTAACCTAACCTATCTATCTATCTATTGCCAGACGCCTCAATCCCGAACGGGGTGGCCACAAACAAATCGCCTCCATGTCACTCTGTCCCCTGCCATTTCACTACCACGCTCCCAACTCACACCCCACTCTCTCATATACCTCTCCACTCCATCCCTCCATCTCATCCTCGGCCTCCCCCTCCCTCTCGCCCCCTCCACCTCACTCACATACACTCTCCTCGTCAATCTTTCACTCTCCATCCTCTCCACATGCCCAAACCACCTTAACGTGTTTCTCCTAACGCTTCCCATCACGTCCTCAACCACACCACAACGCTCCTTCACTTCCTCATTTGTTAGTCTGTCTCTCCATGTGACTCCACATGCTCCTCTCAAATAACTCATTTCCACTGCTCTCACTCTTGACTTCTGTCCTTCCAACAGGGTCCAAGCTTCACTTCCATATGTCAGAGTTGGTATCACAATACTGTCATGTAACAACTTTTTCACTTCCATGCTCACCTCCCTGTTTCTTATCACTGCTTTCAACGAACCAGCAACCTTCCTTCCCTGCTGTACCCTTTCGAGCACTTCACCCTCCAGACTACCATCCTTACTCATCACACTGCCCAAGTACTTAAATTCACTCACATTCTCCATNCGTCCATTTACTTCCCTACTACCCTTTAACTAAAATCTATCTATCTATCTATTGCCAGACGCCTCAATCCCGAACGGGGTGGCCACAAACAAATCGCCTCCATGTCACTCTGTCCCCTGCCATTTCACTACCACGCTCCCAACTCACACCCCCCTCTCTCATATACCTCTCCACTCCATCCCTCCATCTCATCCTCGGCCTCCCCCTCCCTCTCGCCCCCTCCACCTCACTCACATACACTCTCCTCGTCAATCTTTCACTCTCCATCCTCTCCACATGCCCAAACCACCTTAACGTGTTTCTCCTAACGCTTCCCATCACGTCCTCAACCACACCACAACGCTCCTTCACTTCCTTATTTGTTAGTCTGTCTCTCCATGTGACTCCACATGCTCCTCTCAAATAACTCATTTCCACTGCTCTCACTCTTGACTTCTGTCCTTCCAACAGGGTCCAAGCTTCACTTCCATATGTCAGAGTTGGTATCACAATACTGTCATGTAACAACTTTTTCACTTCCATGCTCACCTCCCTGTTTCTTATCACTGCTTTCAACGAACCAGCAACCTTCCTTCCCTGCTGTACCCTTTCGAGCACTTCACCCTCCAGACTACCATCCTTACTCATCACACTGCCCAAGTACTTAAATTCACTCACATTCTCCATATCCTTCCCATCCAATCTCACTGTACACTCACTGGCTTCACTTCTCTCGAAGACCATCACTTTACTCTTCCCCACATTCACCTTTAGATTCCGTTTCTTACACACTCTCCCAAACTCATCTACCAAGCCTTGCAGCTCCCCTTCGTCTTCACTCAACAACACAGTATCATCTGCAAACAACAGTACAGGGAGTTTCCACACACTGCCCTCTCTCACTAGGGCCACTCCAACATCCACTGCCCGACCTTGTATCTCTTTTATAACCCCATCCATATACAGATTGAACAACCATGGAGACATGACACATCCTTGTTTCAATCCAACCTTCAAATGGAAAGATTCACTCAGTTTGCCATCCACACGCACTGCAGCCTTAGCACCCTCATACATACTCTTCACTGCCTTCAACAACTTCCCATCCACTCCATATATTGTTAATACCTTCCACAAACCTTGTCTATCCACCCTGTCATATGCTTTCTCCAGATCCATGAAGGCTGCATACAACTTCTTGCCCTTCTCTAGAAACTTTTCCACTACGGATCTAAGAATGAATATCTGGTCTACACAACCTCTTCCCTTCCTAAAACCTCCTTGTTCTTCTCCAACTAATTCCTCAGTAATTTCCCTAACTCTGTCAATAAGTATCCTACCATATATTTTTCCTATTACACTGAGAAGGCAAATGCCCCTATGATTACCACACACTGCTTTTTCCCCTTTTCCTTTGTACAGAGGAATAATTATACCCGACTTCCAATCCTCCAGGACTCTACCCTCCTCCCAAGCCAATCTGCACACCTTCCACATCCATTCTATTACTATCTCTCCCCCATGCTTCAGCATTTCACCACACACTCCATCAATTCCTGGGGCTTTCCCCATTTTAACTTTCTTCATTGCTTCCACCACTTCCATCCTGGTGATTTCTTCCTCTCTTCTCACAACCCTCCTTCTCCCTGCCATTCCCCAGCCACTTATACTTGAATTACTTTCATTCTCTATGTTCAGCAGTTCATTAAAGTGTTCTCTCCATCTGTTTACTTTTTCTTCCTTCTCCACTAGTAATCTACCATTTTTATCTTTCACACCCGCACTGCCTTTTTCGTAACCTAACCTAACATTGTGTTAATCATTATTTCCTGCTTTTAATTTAATTCTTTCATGCATGGTTTTAAGTGCACCAGCTATGAAAAAGGTGAATGCCTTTGATTATTGTGCAAGATGATTACCATAAAGATTTTCATGTCTAACCTGTTTTCGGCATGCTGTAAATGTGTTTAAAAAATTCCCTTAATGTTAATCATAATTTCCTGCTTTCAATTTAATTTTTTCATGCATGGTTTTTAAGTGCACCAGCTATGAAAAAGGTGAATGCCAGTGAATTTCATGTCCTGTCATAACCTAACCTAACCTAACATTGTGTTAATCATAATTTCCTGCTTTTAATTTAATTCTTTCATGCATGGTTTTAAGTGCACCAGCTATGAAAAAGGTGAATGCTTTTGATTATTGTGCAAGATGATTACCATAAAGATTTTCATGTCTAACCTGTTTTCAGCATGCTGTAAATGTGTTAAAAAATTTCCCTAAATGTTAATCATAATTTCCTGCTTTCAGTTTAATTTTTTCATGCATGGTTTTTAAGTGCACCAGCTATGAAAAAGGTGAATGCCAGTGAATTTCATGTCCGGTCAAAACCTAACCTAACCTAACGTAACCTAACCTAACCATTTTTCTGGTAACAGTTTACATCATTTACTGTATTTGATGCTTTGTATCCAATAATTTAGTGCATAAAATGTGAGAAAAGATGATTTCCTTGTCCGATACTTATACTATGCTGGCAAGTTCTGACCACCTATGCCTCACTCACCTCTAAATCATCATTTTTTGGATAAAATTCAATTAATTCATGCTTTGTATGCATTATTTATGTGAAAAGGGACCTAAATAAGTGCTATACATGTCCAGTAGGGAGGTAGGAAGATTGTTTTCTGATTTAGGTTAGGTTAGGTTAGGGTCATGAATGACCAGTGCTGGAGCTTCAGGGCCCAATATTCGGACAAGACCACTATTCGAACATGCCTTTGGCTCTGTTGTGTCGAATAATGGGGTGATTACTGTATTTTGTTTGTTCTCTTCAATATTTTTTGCTTGAAAATCAAATATTAATCATTTGTGATGTGTCTAGTAGCTACAGTAAACTCTCTCATTTACAGTATCTGTTGTTGAAAATCCATCACAGCTATCTTGGCTCTATTAATGCAATATCCAGTTAAATTATGCAACATCCAGCACAGAAATGGGATGTAACTGGCGGCTCAATGCACTAGCCAGCGTTGAGGCATCTCAACCAGCTCGTAAGCAGTGGCCAGTTTGCGCCAGGGGAAATCCTGAAACTCAGGACCAATGAAAATGCCCACTACTGCCAGTCAATCAGAATCTGCCATGGGCATGCCACATTCGGTGCCCTGTGAATTTTGGCATGCTCTCAGTCTTGCCCATGGATGTCGTCCAGTGAAGATGTGCCTGTGCACTCTGCTCTTCCAACTTAACTTTAACCAACTCTGTGGCTTCCGTTTTAGATAGTGTACACCAAGCCCTCATTTTTCAACTGATTGTTATTGACAATTCGTTGTTTCCACATTTATAAATCTATGCTGTACCCTTTTTTGTTGTTCGACATGGGTATCCCCACCATTTCGACAATTCAAGCCGTGCGCTGCCAGACACGGTGGGGGAAGCGGTGGCTGAATTGGTATAGAGAGGTGGCCTGCAGTCCTAGTGGACCCAGGTTCGAATCCTGACTAGGGCAGGGAACACTGTAAGGATTTGAATTTCATTAAAAGCAGACTTTGCTGATCTGCCAGAAGGCCTGCCGACATATCATAAAAATACCCCTGCTAATACCAGTACACCAGTACTGTATGAGACAGCCATAGTATGTTAGCACTGAAGTGGTGATGTGGAGAGGTTTATGGAATGTAGGACTACTGGGCCTTGAGAACGGGCTATGAAGCTTATGCCCAGAGTTGGATGCATTAAAAAAAAAAAAAAATGGCTGAACTGCTTGTCTCCTGCGCTCTGCCCCGCTGATCAGTTGCCTCTTTATCTGTCTGCATTTCTTTTTGGTCCCGTGGAATACTGCAACACCACTATGGCTCCACCCAAGACCCCTTCTGTTACCCCTGTCAAGAGAAGTCATGTGCTCACCAACCTGAGAGAGTGTTTCGCCATCGCATGGTCAGGTGACGATCAGGGTTGCCAGATCTGAACTCGGCCACATTTCCAAACTTCTCAGTTTTCATTACCAAATTTAGCTTTTGATTACTACATTCATAAAGCAAGCATTTATTCTTCACTAATTAAATATACAAATGGAAATAATCACTCCTTATAACTAGCAGCATGTTGATTATTTTCAAGCTGTGTAGGCTAGCAGATTAATCAGAGAGAGCAGACAGTCCATGTCGCCATCCTCTGTATCTTCATGCCTGTGAAAAATCCGTTTGGCAGTGAATCATGCTGATTCATTACCAATCAAATTTTTCATTACCAAACTGGCCCACATTTGGTAATGAAAAATACCAAATGGCAACCCTGGTGACAGTTCCACCAATGATTAATAAATGCTCTTAATGCACGGTATTGTTTTGGCGCCAGTTTTACGGAATGCACACCTTTGCATTACCAGTAGTGGGAGGGTGGGGCCTGGGGGTGAAGCCCCTCAGTTAGGTTTCAGTGCTTCCAGTTAGGCTTCCAGTGCTATTGATGGTTTTAAATTGAATACATTTGATTTGTTTGGTGTGATGACATCATGTCCAGTTGGTGGGATTGGCAATAAACTCGCTATCGAAGGTGTTCAGGTGGCTTTATTATCACTAAGTAGTTATTCAGTACAGTATTTCGTTTATTCTCCAGTATTTTTTTGATTGAAAATCACATGTCAATCATCTGAGATGAATGTAGTACTAAAATAATTTTCCTTGAGAACCTAAGTCTGTAAGAAAACAGATCACATCCCTGTGTCGCTTTCATTCATATTCAAATACCTGTATTTTTTCTGTCTTTACTGAATATCTGAATGATGAAGGTGGTCAGGAACCTAACCCCCCTATTTTTTAACAATCCTTTGGGAAAAATCAGTTTATTATTCAACCAATTCAATATTCAACCACGCAGAACGAATCCCTGTCGAATAGTGGGGGAGAGATGTTCTGTATTTATATTGCAAAGTTGGAGCAGTCTTTGGGAGAGACATTTGCCACTAGACCACATGGGATTATGTGTACTGTACTGCACGGTGTATAACTCTACCCTCCATCGATGCCAGCACCTGGTGAGTACATACAACAGCATACCACGTATAGTACAGAGATATCCCGATTATCCGGGCTATATGGTGCAAAGGGGTGACTGAATAGTCCGAAATCACGATTAATCGGGCGGAAACAAAAAACAAGTACTACTTAGACTGATTTATTTACCGGAAAATTTACACTTAACGTAGCAGAAAGACCTTACCAAATCTTTGCATATGCATCCTGCTTGTTTCTGTATTTTTCTAGTTTCAGTTTGGTAAATTTCTTTATCTTGCTGAAAAATTTCCTCTCTGTTATTATCGTCATGTTCCTGAAGCTGTACAGTCGCGTTCGTGAGTCCTGATACGCATGTAGTTGTCTTGTCTGATGTTGTGTCCACCGTTGGTAGGATGTTAAACTATTTCACTTGCTAACCGACCAAATTATGTTCAGTGTATCAAGCAGTAAGCACAAAAGTTCCATATTCCAAAAGCAGTGAGCACTGCAATAGACAACAAAAACACCTGTGTATCGGGACTCATGAACGCGACTGTACCTACGATTGTTTCCAGCACAATGGAAGAAACTCAACATATTCAAGTGTGGATTTTGTTTCCCAACTTCCAAACTGGAGTTTAAGTTAGGTTAAATTATTAGGTGCAGTTAAGCTAAGTTAGGCCAGGTTTGGTTAGACAATTAGATCAGAATAGTACCTTCCGCCATTACATTAACTAACAACAAGAGTTGCACACCAGCAGAATAGCTAAAAACAACGGGGAAACAGATTTAACAAGAAATGTTTATTTGCCAACCCAGAAACAATCAGAAAAACATAACAGAATATCAGGATGAACTGATTTGGTAAGGTGCTTTTACTGCTTAAAGTAAAGCATATGTTTAGCCCCCTCAATGGCCGTGAATTCAGAAATTTGTGTGCTCCCGTGGCAGGCCTTGGAACCATTTTTTCTATGTTCCAAAATCAATTTCATTTTCTTACAGATGTGGTAAGACTCGTCTGGTGCACTTTTAATTTTTTTTTTTTTTCCCTAAACCCATCTTCTGATTTGCTATGAATCGTGAAAGAATAAAATTAGGGCGCATGTTACATTAGCATTAAAACATACTGACGAAAACATCTGGGATGAACTGACCGCCTGGCTGTTTGGGATGGTACATCAGGTTTGCATAACCATACCAGTGACTTTCGTTCCCTTCCCATAATTGTTCGCAGATTTTATAGCTCCCTAACTCAACGTCATTGACACCGGTGCAGTAATGCATTGTTCAAGGATGGCAGCTATGAAGGGGTTAATGAAATACATAATTATTTGTATCAATACTGTCTCAAACGTACACATAACAACAAACGAAGAATGAGCAGTAAATGTACACTTAGTTGCAAAGAGCAGAAATAACTGTATGCTCTGTCGGTCCGAAATGTGTTGGGAACCGCGACATTGAAAAAAAAATGTGGGATGCTAACTTATGAGAAGACGTGAGACAAAAGTTTTTTTTTTCTTCTGACTAGTAAACATTTTTGCTCCATTTCGTCCCCTAAAATTGTGAAACCTATAAATTTTCATGCAAGCGTACAGCCTAATGACCTTGCCAAGTCAATTTATATTCCTCTAGTTTGTTTTCTGTATTTTTCTGCCTATTTTGAGGGTGGTAAATTACCTTTCTCTTGCAGCAAGATTTCCTCTCTTATTATCATCATGTTCCTTAAGCCTTACCTACTATTGTTTTCGACATAATGGAAGAAACTTACTCAAAATTAAGGGGAATGTTACATTAGCATTTAAACATATCGGCGGAGACATCTGAGAGGAATTGACCGCCTGGCTGCTTGCGACAGTAGAGTAGGGTCATGTAAACATATCAGTGACCTTCGATCCCTTCCCATAATTGCTCGCAGTTTTTTTAATAGCTTTTAACTCATCGTCATTGACACCGGTACAGTAAAGCATCGTTCGAGGCCGACAACTATGAAGGGGTTAATGTAATACATTATTGTTTGCACCAATACTCTCTCTTTCACACACACACTGAAGAACGAACAAAAGAATAAACATAATGTACACTTAACTGAAAGAGACAGAAATAACTGTATGCTCTGCCAGTCTGAAATGGGAAGCGGAATATCTAACGAAGAATGTGAAACTGAATGCTAACTTAAGAGAACACGTGAGATGGTAGAGTAATTTTTTTCTGATTAGCAAACATTTCTGTTCCATTTCATCCCCTAAAATTGTGAAACCCATAAATTTTCGTCTAAGCATACAGCCTAAAGACTTTACCAGTTCAATTCATATTCCTCTACTTTGTTTTCTGTATTATTCTACTTTGAATTTGTTAATAATTACCTTCTCTTGCTGAAAGATTTCCTCCTTTATCATCATCACGTTCTTTAGGCCGTACCTACGACTGTTTCTGGCACAGTGGAAGAAACTTATTCAGCGTAATAAGAAGTGGATTTCAATTAGAAGTGGATTTCGTTTCCCAAATCTCCAACTGGAGCCCAGGTTAGGATAGGTTAAATTATTAGGTAGTTAAGCAATGTTAGGCTAGGTTAGGTTATCAATCGCCTAACAAAACTCCACCTTGCCATCCATGTGATCGAGTTGTGAGCAGGAGGTGTGGGTGGGGGGGCAGACTCACGCTCGTTTACCCATGCCTCGCTCGCTAGCAACCGGAGCTATCGTACGAATAATTCTATGTATTACTGTACCACTGAACCATTCAGTCATGGCCCGGATATACCGAAGTCTGGATAATCCGAGCCTGGATAATCGAGCTTGCACTGTACTGTATTACTGTAGCTGCATATATACAAACAATACAGTACAATTTTCATCTTTTACTCACGGTAAAGTTTTTAGAATGGAGGTTCGAGATGGATAGAATCACAATATCCAGTTAAAAGCTGAATGTTGAGCCAGATTGGCAGTATCAGGCATTTCATGTTTTTCAGCATAGGGCTTGGCTGAATTACGACAGATAATTGAGAGTTTACTCTGCTAAAATGGTATTTCTTAAGAACGTGGGTCTGTTAGAAAATGGCTGTAATTGCTGTGTCACTGTTGTCTTTTACCAACAGTTGTTCCTAGTTGAGTTTCAGTGTCTTTTATATCCATGTTCATTTCGATTTTCTGAAGCGTAATAGTGGACTTATAAAACTTACTCTATCTACCATCTGTCTACTGACAGACACCCCAATCCCTCAAGGGGTGGCACAAATAAATCACCTCCATGTCACCCTGTCCCTTGCCATTTCATTGCCCTCTCCCCAGCTCACACCCCCTCTCATATAGCTACCTCTCCATCCCTCCAGCTCATCTTCAGCCTCCCCCTCCACCTCATTCACATTCACTCTCTTCATTAGTCTCTTGCTCTGCATTCTCTGCACATGGCCAAACCACCTCAGCGTATTTCTCCTAACGTTTTCCATCACATCCACAGCCACACCACAATGCTGCTTCATCTTCTCATATGTCAGTCTCTTTCTCCATGTAACGCCACATGCTCCTCTCAGATAATTCATTTCCACTTCTCCCACTCTTGATTGTGTCTTTCCAACAAGGTCCAAGCTTCACTTCCATTTGTTAAAGTTGGTATCACAGTACAGTACAGTACTCTCATGTAACCACTTTTTTACTTCCATACTCACTCCCCTAATTTTTTATCACTGCTTTCAAAGAACCAGCAACTGTTCTTCCTTGTTACACCCTTTCACACTTTTCATCCTCCAAACTTCCATCCTTAAGGCTACTCATCACACAATCCAAGTACTTAAATGCACTCTCAATTTCCATTTCCTCATGATTCAGCATCACTGTACATTCAGTGACCTCATTTCTCTCGGACCAAAACTAATATTTTCTCTTCCCTACATTCACCTTTAGATTCTATTTATTACACACTCTCCCAGACTTGTTCACCAAGCCTTGCGGTTTCCCTTTGTCTTCACTTAACAATACAGTATCATCTGCAAACAACAATATAGGAAGTTTCCAAATACAGGTTGACATTCAAAAATCCGGAAACCTCTGGACCTGAGGAGTGCCGGATTTTCAAAAATGCCGGACTTTTTATGGTTATATGTGCTGTATACTGTATATTTAACGGAAAGTTACTACCTGTACAGTCCTTTAAAGAAAGAAAATTAAACACTAAATGAAAAGCAAATGAATAGCCAATGTCGTATGTTTCACAAATGGTTCGCACAGATACGCCGCTATTAAGTTTTTTTTAGCATTTCCACTTTCTCTGCGATCGACAATGCACGATGTTTACGTTTTACGCCACCTCTTTTCTTTACTGAATCAATAATGGGGCTATACAGCAGCAAATAAATGATAAAATGAGAAGGAATGAGCAGGAATGCCTGTTAACAGGTGCAAGCAAGACCCAACAGCTGATTCTGGAGTACAGCACCATCAAAACATAAACGGCGCCTCCAGAAAACAGTGGCGCACCAACACGGTAAATTTGAAAATGCGCTCCAAAATCCATGCCGGAAATCTGAAGGAACCAGATTTTCGATGGCCGGATTTTTGAATGTCAACCTGTACTGTCCTCTCTCATTAGGGCCACTCCCACATCCACCGCTTAACCTTGTACCTCTTTTATAACACCATCTATATACAGATTGAACAGCCATGGAAACATGACACATCCCTGTTTCAGTTCAACATTCAGATAGAAAAATTCACTTGGTTCACAATCAACACATACTACAGCCTTAGCACCTTCATACTTACTCTTCATGGCATTCAGCTACTTCCCATTTACTCCATATATTCATACAGTAAAACCTCACAATAAGATCCAAGGTAGTCAGTGGATGTTGGAGTGGCCCTGATGAGAGAGGGCAGTGTATGGAAACTTTCTGTACTGTTGTTTGCAGATGATGCTGTGTTGATAAGTGAAGATGAAGGGGAGCTGCAAGGCTTGGTGAATGAGTCTGGGAGAGTGTGGTAAGAAACAGAATCTAAAGGTGAATGTAGGGAAGAGTAAAGTTGTGGTCTTCGAGAGAAATGAAGTCACTGAATGTAGAGTGAGGCTGGATGAGAAGAAAATGGAAAATGTGAATGTGTTTAAGTATTTGGGTAGTGTGATGAGTAAGAATAGAAGTATGGAGGGTGAAGTGCTTGAAAGGGTACAACAAGGAAGAAAGGTTGCTGGTTCTTTGAAAGCAGTGAAGAGAAACGAAAGTGACCATGGAAGAGAAAAAGTTACTGCATGACAGTATTGTGATACCAACTTTAACTAATGGAACTGAATCTTGGATCTTGTTGGAGGGACACAAGTCAAGAGTGAGAGCAGTGAAAATGAGTTATTTGAGAGGAGTAGGGCAGGTTGAAAAGGAACCATCTTAGGGTTTCCAAGTTGAAACAAAGTCAGAATGGTGCTCCTTTACAATGACAATAACACTACGAAAAAAATGTTTTGATATATACATGCCCATTCCAGCAACTTGGATCTAAAAATAGTTATTTCTCAAAAAAACTTAAGAAGCACGTGCTATTTTTTCAGATGAACTAAAATTAATTTTCTGTGTTAAATTTCAATTTTAAAAATACAAGTAACAGTTGAAATAATTGTATTCAAATCATATGAAAGGCATTATTTCATGAAAAATAAAAAGAATAGTAGAAATGGCATTAACATTTGAACACATCAAAAGTCTTGTTTAATTTCACGCTTCGGGAAGAAGCTGTGAGGTCGCTTACATTGGATGAACATACTATGACGTGATTCATGCCCAAATACTTTACTTGTGGTGGATATGACATCCTTGACACAGTATTCCACTCCTTGGGAATGCAAGGGTACTCGTCCAGTACGAGGGGTTGGCTTTCGTCCATTTCGTCCAGTCTGTTCTTCAGCAATGGAGGAACTGTGGCAGAAGAAAGCTGTACCAGCTCAGTGTACTTCTTGGCATTGAAGTTTATCTTCAGTGCCGATTTTTCAAATATTCTAGCTGAGGCATGGTCATCACTCTCATTCATCTGTGCTTGTTTCATCAACTTGATGATCGCCATCGAGTGTACGAAGAACATATTACATCTCTTGTGAAATCTGCTTCCAAGAGATTAGGTGTTCTAAGCCGACTCCGAACCTTCTTTACCCCTACACAGATGTTGACTTTATACACGGGTTTTATTCGCCCCTGTTTGGAGTACAACTCTCATGTGTGGGGAGGATCCCCACATACAGCCCTTCTCGATAGGGTGGAGTCAAAGGCTTTTTGTCTCATTAACTCTCCTCCTCTTACTAACTCCCTTCAACCTTTGTCTTCGCCGCATTGTTGCATCTTTATCTCTTTTCTATCACTGCTTCAATGGCCACTGTTCCTCTGAACTGTCTGTTTGCATCTCTCCACCTCTACGACAGGCACGTAGTACCCATCTAGCAACAACCTCTCATCCCTTTTCTGTCCAGCTCTCTAATGCAAAAGTTAACCGTTACTCCCAGTCCTTCATTTATGCAACTGGTCAACTCTGGAACTGTCTTCCTCTGTCTGTATTTCTTACTTCCTATAATCTCCAGTCTTTCAAACGCAGTGTGTCCAGGCATCTCAAAATGAACGGGTCTTGAATTTGGCTCTCTTTTGTGTTGTTTTTGTTTATTCTTGGAAGGAACAGTTTGCGGGCCCATGGCCTTTGGTTCCTTCTTCCTTGCTTTAAAAAAAAAAAATAATAATCAGCAACAGACGACAACAGGATGTTCTCTGGGTGACAGAAGTAGCTGTTATTGGCAAGCACAGGGCGAATGATCGCCTGATCCTCCAACGGCAACTTTTGAAGGAGCTCCACCATGAAGAAGAAATTTTTGGCGCCATCCTGACACAAGCTGTTGGCTTTCATCCTGAACCACACAGGAGCACAGTATTCCACAGTGAATGAAATGAGACGTTTTAGGGTTGATGATGGTTGCTCCTTTGACATGTTAAGTCGCAGTACGCGATTAGCTTTCGTAAGCCACCTGGCATGATTTAGCAGTCCTGGTTGTGCAGATGGTCCCACACCTTCATTACTAGCCTATCTCCACTTGGCAGTTGCATTGCCAAACATGCACGGTACAGGTAACCCTGATCTTTGCTGAGATCACTTACAACTCCTTCTGGTAAAATGCAAGTTTTTCCAGCAACATGTTCATAACCAACAAATGGAAGAGCTTTTGGGTCAAACTCAAGTGATTGACCTACTTCTCTGTAGCCTCGTGGACCTGTTGTTGAACCATCAGCTGCCTTGAAATACCTTCGGAAAATGATTTCAACAAGATGCAACAAACAAACAAGCCACTGTAGTGGTCTGGCAAGCTGTTTCGAGCTCAGAGGTCACTCCATTTCTCTTTCCAATATTGACATTTGTCCCATCACAGACGATAGCTTGCAACTAATCTGTTGAATCTGTTTCTCGAATGACAGACATGACTTCCTTGGCAATATCTGCTGCCCTTCCACTTTTGGGAGAAACATTGTCGATGTAAATGGCATCAGGCAAAGCAACTACTGAGAAGTGATCTTCCTTCTCGATTCTCTGACCATCTGGGGTTTTCTTGAGCATCTGATCGATTTTCCCATCGAAACTGATGCAAACGATCTCCTTCAAGTCATGTTTATGCTGTTGCATTGTGACATCTCTCCAATGTTTTCTCTGACGGCGGAGTTTACTGGATCAACATTATTTTCTTCACAAAGAATATTCATATCTTTCAGTGCTACATTCACAATGGAGCAGATGTCTCACTTGACATCGATCACCTACACGACTCAGCTCAGGATATACTAATTTGTTCTGACTCTGTTCTGACTGTTTGCTTCCATCTACTGCTGTATCATCAACATATTGATCATATTGTTCATCACAGGCTTCACTTTCGTCAATACATGCTGTTGTTATATCTTCATTATTTTGCTTAGTATCTCAAGTGGGCTCTTCATAGAGCTTCCTTTTCATCACTGTATTTGCAGCACACTTATTTTGTGCTGTCTTGTTCCGGTCTGTTCCACCAATATACATTTTTCTGCAGCTGTTTTCGTCAACCCAGAAAGGCCACTCTTCAGGCAATATATTGTCTGCTCTAGCGCTTTGACACTCAGACCTCTCACGTGCATTGAAGTTTTTGAAACATTTGCAACAACTAATGTCAAATAAAGTGTCAAAGCTGATGAGTTTATGTAAGTGATGGAAGTCCTTTTGTTCACTGGATATTTCTTAAGCTCCTGTGCCTTTATCAGGCGTTTCACAAGAATAACAATTCTGGTGTAATCAGTAGTTGAGATGGAAGCTTTCTCGTAAATTCCTGCTATTTCAAGTGCAACAGTTTCTTCACAGGCTTGGGTGCTGAATGACGGATTTGTGGATTTATGTTCCAAATATTCCCTTATGACATCACAGCTAGTGGGCAACTGATTTACTGGAAGACTGTGTGATGAGCCAAAAACAGAGTCTTTCGTGGTTTCTCGTTCTGCAACTGTCCGTATTCCAGTAAGATATGCAAACTCATACAAAATTCAGTACTGTAAACCAGTACCAGTTCGTGCAGTTGGTAACAGAAATGCAAAACAATGGGTTATCATTTACAGTAGGCGCGGAAAGTACTGACGCTTTTTTGCCGACGTCATTCTTTTTCGCGTTAGGTGAAGTAGGGTCAATACTACCCTCCCCTGTGATGCGAAATGAGCTGACGCTTTTTCAACGGGAGCTGGCAACCCTGCTTGATAGGTTTGGCACCACAGGAGCAGGCTCAGTAATGTTTGGGCAGGCACAGGAGGAGGATTGTCTCTGTGTGTGGTGCACCACGAGGGCATGTTTTGACTCAAATAACAGTTATTTGGTTACCTACCACATTCTCATCATGCCTAAAGTAACCACAAGCAAGGACAAACGTGTGGAAGTGATTACTTTATACAAAGCTGGCCACAAACTCCCATTTATTGCAAATCAGATGGGGTTAGACTGAGGACAGTGCAGAGACTGGTGAAGCGGTTCAAGGAAAGTGGGGAGGCCATTCCTCCCACTCCACTTCCCAAGCCTGGGAGACCTCGTAAGACAACCTTCAGGACCCGTCAGCTGATCTCAAGGCAAGTTAGCAAGGATCCAAGGCTAACAGCACGGGATTTAAAAGAAAAGAACCCACAGTTGCTGGCAGATGTGTCTGTCAGAAGTGTGCAGCAGCTGTTGCATGACGATCTGGGCTACAGGAGTTTTTGTGCTCGTAAAAAACCACTGCTAACTGCACTTCAGAAGAAAAAGAGAGTAAATTTTTGTAAGAAATATCTTGCCTGGAGTGAGGAGCAATGGAAAACTGTGCTTTGGAGTGATGAGTCAACATTTACTGTCACTGGTACCCCTTCATCACGAGTGTACCGCAAACCAGGCAGTGACCCCCTGGATCCTAAGTACACTTCCAAGTTTGTTAAATACCCAGCCTCACTCATGGCTTGGGGCTGCTTTACATATTATGGTGTTGGTAGGTTGGTAATTCTACCTGCAAATGAAAAAGTGAACCAGAACAATTATTTGGAGCTCTTATGTGATGTTTTAAGTGACTCTTTTGATAAAACCAAGGCAAGAGTATTTATGCAAGATTCTGCCCCTGCACATGTTGCAAAGTCAGTGAAACAGTGGCTAACAGACTGTGAGGTTCCCTTTATTCGAGATTGGCCCGGAAACAGCCCAGATATCAGTCCCATTGAGAATTTATGGGCGCACATGAAGCGGCACATCATCTTTGCCTAAACTTGAGGCTGCAGTCAAGCAGCTATGGAGCAGTTTTAGTCCATCTGTTCTGCAAAACTACGCCATCAGTCTCCCCAGATGCCTTAAGAAGATAATAAAGGTGAAGGGGAATGCCAGTAAATACTAAATTCAATGGTGAGTGTTAATTTATTTGTTTCTCCTTGCTAACCACAAGAATGTTTTCTTTTTTTAAGATGGCGTCAGCACTTTCCGCGCCTACTGTATAGAGTTGCTGATCACCAGTAATCACTGAATGCTTGGAGTGTCAGTGCCGTAAAAACTAAATTGAAAGTTGCTAGAGTACCACTGACTCGTTTTAAAAAATACAATTAGTTCATGTGAAAACATACCATAGGGTATCAAAATAGCCATGATTCGTCGAATTTTTAATTTTTGACCCTCCCTAATGTGGAGTCACATGGAGAGACAGACTGACAAATGAAGAAGTGAGGGAGTGTTGCGGTGTTGATGTGGATGTGATAGGAAGCCTTAGGAGAAACACATTGAGGTGGTTTGTCCATGTGGAGAGTGAGAGACTGACGAATAGTGTATGTGAGTGAGGTGGACGGGGGAAGAGGGAGGGGGAGGCCAAGGATGGAGTGGAGAGGTATATGAGAGAGGGAGGTGTGAGCTGGGAGCAGGGGCAGTGAAATGGTGGGGGATAGGTCAACATTGAGGTGACTTGTTTGTGGCCACTCCTTATGGGGTTAAGGCATCTGGCAATAAATAGATAGATAGAAGAAAGCCTCACTATAACGGATTAATTGGGACCCAAGCCATTCTCAAAAAAGCGAAATTCCGATAAAACTTACATCCAGGCTTCCCCCTGCTAACCCAGACTTTTTCCAACATAACAGACATTCATCTGTATTGCACCAACGGTTTTTCACTACCATTGCAGCACTGTATTGTATTATACATACTCTGCAATAATCAAATGGTATAATATATATAATAATACTGTACTGTACATTGATAAATATGCCTTTTATTTACTTTACTGTGGTGAACATAGGTGAAGTGGTCAGACAGTCCGGACTTCCTCTGTCTTTATCGGACTTTTTCTGAAATGCAATAAACCCCTCGATATAATGAACCCTGGTATGGGGAAATTCAGACATAACGAACAGCCAAATCGCGACCAAACTTCCCCCGGATTCTTCAAACAAAGGTCGCTAAATGCGACGTAAGTTCGCAAATCAGCCCACTGTGACAACAGCATCTCTTCCTGGCACAGTAAGTGTACTTCAACAGCATCCCTTCCTGGCACAGTAAGTATACTTCAACAGCATTCCTTCCTGGCACAGTAAGTGTACTTCATCAGCATCTCTTCCTGTCACAGTAGGTGTACAATACAGTATTATACTGTACACTTATTATAGGTATTGTATTTATATGTACAACTTCATACAGTATTGTATTTGCATGTACAACTTCATAAACCGTTGAATTCTCCATGAGTTAGTTTAGGTTATGTTTGAGCACGTAGGACCAAACGACTCCCCTTATACAGCGAATTGAGCTCAGTAATCCCTCGAAAATACCGAACCCCTCGTATATAGTGAACTTTCAGATATAGCGACCCACCCCTCCCCCCAATTAGTTCGTTATATCGAGGGTTTATTGTACTATATAAGAATTTAGTCCGGTACCTCCTCGATTCCGATTAAAGCAAATACAGTACCGGTCTATTGAAGTCCATAATATTGAGGTTTTAATGTATATTCCTAATACAGTATTTTCCAAATTCCTTGTCTGTCCACTTTGTCAATCCTTACTCCAAATCCATGAAGGCCACTTACAACTTCTTTCCCTTCTCAAGTAACATTTCCACTATAGACTTTAGGATGAATATCTGATCTGCACAACCTCTTCCCTTCCTAAAACCTCCCTGTTTTTCAAGTAATTCCTCTGTTATTTTCCAAACTCTCAATAAGTGTCCTACCATATACTTTGTCCATTACACTAAAGGTCAATTCACACCACACCGTCACTTCACTCTCATCACGACACATCACCATTCCGTCAGCTGTGCCATGTATTCACACCATTCATCACATCACCGTCTCATCACATGAAGTCACTGTTCCGTCATCTGCACCGTCCAGTTCCCGCTCACCCTCCGTGTAGGCATGACACACAGGTTTGGGTAGTGGTAGTAGTAGTAGTATGGTAGTAGTTGTACCCTAGGGTGTCAGGCCAAACAGCCCCGAGTCCCTAAGGAAGGCCACGGCCGAGACTGGGCTTTCCCACAGAGCTCTCAAGGAGTGTATGTTATGTTGTTGGTGTAGGTGATTGTGTGCAATGCAGTCTTCCATAATGTGCTTAATAGTATGGGGTGCTGTGTTACATCTTGGACAGGCATCAGCGACGGAGTCATCCAGCCTCTTCTGATAACCTTAGAGGGCTGGATGATGCCCACATCTCAGCCTGGCTGGGTGGCCCTGTCATCACGAGGGAGATAGGATTCAGAAGGATGGATATCAGGAGGCTGTGCATGCAGCTGTGTGTTGTCTTTAAGTGACTGAATGGAGTGACAAGTGATTTGTGTATGGATATGCTTCTGGAAGCTGGTTTGAGGCGGGCGAAGGGGGAGAGATGACAGCATTTGTGTATGATATCGTGTTTGGGTTGAAGAAGCTTGCAATAACTGCATTTCTGTAGGATAAAGAGGATAAGTTTAACCCTAAAAAAAGCAGTTGTGGATACATAAGGCCATGAGGAAAAGACAAGTTGAAGGTGAATACTGGACTCTCTTCAAGGAACTGGAAGATGATGAAGTTAAATTTTTTCAGTACTTCCAAGTGTCAAAATTCAAATTCAGCTATTTATTTAAAAAGACAGAGATCTCCTCAAGAAAAACACTACTTTTTTGGAGGCAATTACCCCCCCCCCAAAAAAAAAAAATGGCTGTTTTCCTAAGGTGAGTATCAAACTAAATGCATTATCATATCCTTTTATTTTGTGCATTAGGCTAGTACAGAATGAGATATGTATTTTTGTATGTGTGCTTGTGTACTATCACTTCAGAGGTTTACCATGTCCTGGTGAAGGTTGTCCATGCTTTCTCCTGACTTGTGTGCATATGATGATGGTGTTGGATGTGGTGATGCTACTTTGTTATGGTTTTGAACTGTAGCTGGTAATGTAGAGTATCCAGGTGTTGGTGTTGCTGATGCAGCGTGTGAAATGTTTTCTAATATTTGTGTCATTTCTAATTCAGATACAACTGAAAAAACTTTGCTTTTGCACATATTTTGATAATAGGGGGAAAATTTTTTCACTGTGACTGCAATACAGTAATCCCTCTAATATTCGGACGTCCAATACTCGGACATACTCACTATTCGGATATTGTGGGCTGCCCAACCCCCAAAATGCCAAAAAATTAAAAAAAAATCGAAAAATTTTCGATTTTTTGGGACCGCGTCAGTTTGAATTTCCCGCCCGCGCCAATCGCGGCGGCCATATTGATTGCTTTTGTGGTGATACCCTACCTCCTACAGTGCTTGATACTGCTCTTCACCTTCTTCATCATGTGTGTGATGATGGAATTTACTGTTATGTACAGTGCAGTGAAGTGATGTGATTCCAGTTATAAAGAAAAAAAAAACGTTGTGTAAAGTGTTGGTGATAAGTGCTGGTGATTCTAAATTGGAAAGGTGTGTCAGGTGCAAGGTCTTCCTGTCAGAGTCTGAGATGATAGAGTGGGTTATTACATCAGAGGGCAGCTTCTTGTTCGTAAGTACCCTAACTTCATGCCTAACCTGTTTTCATCATGCTGTAAATGTGTTAAAAGATCACCAAAAATGTTAATCATAATTTCCTGCTTGCAATTTAATTTTTCCATGCATGGTTCTTAAGTAAAACAGCTAGAAAAAAGGTATAAGATGTGAATTTCATGTCTGGTCCTAACCTAACCTAACCTATGGTTACCATAAAGATTTTCATGCCTAACCTGTTTTCATCATGCTGTACATGTGTTAAGAAATTACCCTAAATGTTAATCATAATTTCCTGCTTCCAATTTAATTTTTCCATGCATGGTTCTTAAGTAAAACAGCTAGAAAAAAGGTTGAAGCAGTTAATTTCATGTCCGGTCCTAACCTAACCTAACCTATGGTTACCATAAAGATTTTCATGCCTAACCTGTTTTCATCATGCTGTACATGTGTTAA
>JAGKTI010006695.1:0-10648 GCA_018397915.1 Birgus latro | reverse complement strand
ACATGTGGAGAGGATGGGGGATGATAATTGGGTACAGAGGGTGAGAGGTGTTAATATTGGGTGTTAATATTAATTGGTCATTAAATGTGACTTAAGGGTTAAGGGACTGAATAGGGAGGCTGCCAGAGATCGAGCAGCGTGGAGTGCCTCCATTAGGTGACCAAGGCCGACACATGCAAGCATGTTGGAGCCTTCAAAATCGAAACAAAACGAGGAGTTGGGAGGGGTAGACCGAGAAAGACATGGGACGAGGTCATTAAGTGTGATTTAAGGGTTAAGGGACTGGACAGGGAGGCTGCCAGGGATTGAGCAGCGTGGACAGCCGCCATTAGGTGACCAAGGCCAGCGCATGCAAGCATGTTGGAGCCTTCAAAAATGAAAACGAAAACGAAAGGGACCTAAATATGTGCTATACATGTCCACTAGGGAGGTAGGAAGGTAGTTTTCTGATTTGGATTAGGTTAGGTTAGGGTCATGAAAAACCAGTGCTGGAGCCTCGGGACCAATATCTGGACAAAACCAATATTCGGACATGCCTTTGGCCCTATTACAACGGATATTGGAGGGATTACATTTGAAAAAACATGTCAGTAGGATCACTAGGCTTTTCCCCCTTGTCACTCTCTAATAAATATGTAATTAAAACAGAGGAAAGTGTCTCAGGTGGCTTCATGGGTCTTCTTGATGGAGTGTGCACTGGTTTCATGGTTTCACATCTGCCTCCTTGTTCTGAACAGTTCTCTCCAACATATGACTGGTGTTCATTGCTACGTTTTTGCTTGTTTTGTGGCACCACATTGTCCTCCTCCGTGGCTGCCACGTTCTCTGTGCCTACATCTGCTCCATCATCAAAATTTGTCACTGTCTCTCTATCATGCAGAGAAGGCTTCACAAAAGATATTTCATCTGCATACTTGTATTTTCCTTTGCTTGCTGTTTCCTGATCACTTTTGGTAGCAATCTTTCTTATGTATCTTCAATACTGGTCACGCAAGGAAACCCATCTGTGTTTGCACTCGTGTCTTAGTGAAGGAGGACAGCACATCATTTAGACAGTAGCCTATTAAATATTTTTGCTTCGATATAATAATAAAAAAAAAATCTGGACGTTTGCATTAACTAGTATTTTGAATACAGGTATTTCAGAAATCTGCCAATACATTAACCTAATAATTAATACGGCAATGCTTTTCCCCAAGCACATCATGCACAGAGAAGGTACAAAATAGTATTTATAGTACCAGCACTCTTCAAAGGAGCTCTGTGTTAGTGTTCAGTAGCATATTATTTTCAGATTTCTTGCTACTAGTGATAGCTCCAGAACTATCTCATGGGGGTGATGTAGAAAAAACCTCTTTGAAGCTTCACAGGCAATTTGGACACCCAACATCGTCAAAACTAATTAAATTGATCACAGATGCAGGAATTTAAAGTTCAAAACTGGAATGGGCTATCAAGGCTGTATCTGATGCTTGTACAGTCTGTTGCAGATTTAAGAAAGCCAAGCCCCGACCCGTAGTCAGTTTGCCCATGGCGTCTAAGCTTAACGAAGCCATAGCCATGGATTTAAAAGCTTGGGGAAGGCATTATTTCTTAGTCCTTGTTGATTTGGCAACCAGGTATTGTAATGTGATAGTAATCGCGGATAAGTGTGCGCCCACCATTATCAAAGGAATATTTCGGAGCTGGATTGTTGTGTTTGGCACACCTAGAAAAATCTTACAGACAATGGCTGTGAATTCAATAATGCGGAAATGCGAGCATTGGGAGAGGCCTTCAATATCAAGATCATAACAACGTCTGCAGAGAGTCCTTGGAGCAACGGAGTCTGTGAGCGTCAAAATGCAGTCATTGGTGACATTGTTAGGAAGATAATGGCTGATAGCCAGTGTGAATAGGATGTGGCCTTGGCATGGGCAGTATCGGCAAGAAATGCTCTCACCAACTACTCAGGCTTTTCTCCTAACCAACTTGTTTTTGGTCAAAACCCTTGTCTGCCTAATGTGTACGCAAATGATCCTCCAGCCTTGGAACCTTCATCACCATCGAAAATTATGAGAGAGAACTTGAACACTCTTCATTTAGCTAGATGAGTTTATAAAGACCGAATCAGATGAACATTTGGCTAGGGCTCTGCGGCACAACGTACGTTTGAGTGACCTAAACGACATCCGAAATGGAGATGAAGTCTTCTACAAAAGAAATGACAGTCATGAGTGGCACGGTCCCGGAATTGTAATAGGCAGAGATAGGAAACAAATTCTGGTGAGACACGGCGGTGTATACGTGCGAGTGCACGTATGTCGTCTAGCGTGTGCGCCAGAGCAAGATACTACAGTTCAAAGTGGTGTCAGCAGTGATGAGAAGAACAATGTTGTCCAGGAGAAGCCTAATGATGATGCTCCGCATGTGTTGAATGACTATCCACCAGATGACGAGTCAGAAGATGGTGTGGTTCCAATTGATGAGCCTCCCACAGTTTCTGTTCCGATTAATCAGCTTCCCGAAGTTTCTGTTGGTCAACGTATAAAGGGAATACATTCAGAAAGTGGAGAGTTGGTGTCTGGAAGGATTATGAGTCGGGCAGGTAAAGCCACTGGAAAGTACAAACACTGCTATAATTTGAAGAGGGACTCTGACGGCAGCATTGATTGGATAGATTTGGAGAAGGATCTTAGCAAATGGGAAGTGGTTGATGATGACACAGAAATGCTTGTTCTTTTCAACTCGGAGGCCGTATTATGTGCTAAGGAAAATGAAATTACAAATTGGCAGAATAATGATGTGTATGAGGAAGGAGATGATGTTGGGCAAGGTGCCATAACGGTTCGATGGGTTGTGACAGAAAAACTGAAAAATGGAATGCCTATTGTTAAGGCCCGCTTAGTCGCCAGAGGATTTGAGGAAGACACAGTGGATTTCCGAAAAGACTCGCCTACTTGTTCAAAGGAAGCAGTGCGTTCGGCACTTTCTTTGGCCTCCACCAACCAGTGGGATTGCCACACTATGGACGTGAAAGCTGCCTACTTGCAAGGTAACGACATTGAGAGAGTTGTTCACTTACGTCCTCTGCCTGAATATGCAAATGGTAAGTTATGGAGACTAAAGAAAACTTTTTACGGCCTTTGTGATGCTGCTAGGCATTGGTATCTGGGCGTAAAAGATCAGTTGTTGAGTCTCGGAGCTAAAATGTCATCACTGGATTCAGCGCTGTTCTCTTGGAGCAATGGTGGCAAAGTCGAAGGCATTGTATGCATCTACGTCGACGACTTCCTTTGGGCTGGTACACATGAGTTTGAACAGCAAGTGATAAATAGTTTGAGTCAAATATTCCTCATTGGCAGTTCAGAATAAAAGCCTTCAAATACGTTGGTCTCAGTGTCATCTCCAACATCGATGGCAGCGTAACGCTCGACTAATTCCAGTATGCTTCGTCTTTGAAACCAGTCTATCTGTCTATTGCCAGACGCCTCAATCCCGAACGGGGTGGCCACAAACAAATCGCCTCCATGTCACTCTGTCCCCTGCCATTTCACTACCACGCTCCCAACTCACACCCCCCTCTCTCATATACCTCTCCACTCCATCCCTCCATCTCATCCTCGGCCTCCCCCTCCCTCTCGCCCCCTCCACCTCACTCACATACACTCTCCTCGTCAATCTTTCACTCTCCATCCTCTCCACATGCCCAAACCACCTTAACGTGTTTCTCCTAACGCTTCCCATCACGTCCTCAACCAGTCACGCTGAGTAAACATCGTGAAGCAGTAAAATCAGGGGAGCTGTCCGAGTCTGAGAAAATGGAGTACTGAGCATTAATTGGGCAACTCTATTGGATTGCCACACACACTAGGCCAGATATTGCCTTTAATGCGTGTGAGTTGAGTGTGAATAGCAACCGAGCTGCCGTAGCAGATTTGCTTATACTCAGTAAGGTGATCTCAGGGGTGAAGACTAACAACATGAAGCTATACATTCCAAAAATGGGGCCAATCGAGGACTGTCATATAGAGTGCTTTTCGGATGCCTCATTTGCCAACCTTGTAGGCAATGGATCTCAGGGAAGTTTTGTGATCTTCCTACCAGATGCTAGTGAGGCAAGATGTCCTATATTCTGGCAGACAAGAAATCAGGAGGGTCATCAAATCTACATTATCTGCTGAGGCATTGGCGCTGCTTGAATGTGCTGAAACTGCTGTATATCTCTCCAACATATTGCGTGAGGTTTCTGGATGTTTAAAGATCAAAATAAAGTGTTTCGTCGACAACAAGAGTTTGGTGGACGCCCTTTACTCCTGTAGGAGCGTAGAAGACAGGAGATTGCGCATTGATATTGCTGTGTTGCGGGACATGTTGGAGTGGGGGGAGATTGATGAGGTATCCTGAGTGGATACATCACAACAACTGGCTGATTGTCTCACCAAGAAAGGTGCCTCGACCGAGCGGCTGCGTGCAGCAGTCAGCCGAGACTAGAAAGTTTATAATACTTTAAGAGACATCACATATCTGTATGTGGCCACAGACTGGGTCTTGATTGTAATTAAACAAAAGTGTATGTATTGGATACATAGTGCATATTGGGTGTTGATGGTACTCACACAAATGTCTATGTATTGGATACATAGTGTGTATCAGACGCAAATAGACCATCCAGCTTCGTCCTTGGAATCTTCTGTCAAATTAAGAAGAGAGGACGAGAGTGTTAGTGCATATTGTTAGTGTGTGTGCGCACGCACACATCTGCTAAATCATAAGTGATGACGTCATTGAAAGGTTCCTGTGGTATGCAACCGGGGACCTTGGCAGTTCACGTTGTGAGGCCGTTGAGTGTGGTTTGCTCAATACAATATAATAAGAATACAGTATAATGTTGTACTGTTACAGTACACTTACTGTGCCAAGAAGGGATGCTGTTGAAGTACACTTACTGTGCCAGGAAGGGATGCTGTTGAAGTACACTTACTGTGCCAGGAAGGGATGCTGTTGAAGTACACTTACTCTGCCAGGAAGGGATGCTGTTGTCACCATGGGCTAATTCGTGAACTTCCCCCACATTTAGCAACCATTGTTCGCAAAATCCAGGGGAAGTTCGGTCGCGATTTGGCCGTTTGCTATATCCAAAATTCACTATACCGGAGTTCGTTATATTGAGGGTTTACTGTAAATCTTCCCTGAGATACGATACTCTGCTTAACAATGGGTTGGTACTTAACCATTTGCATTGTTAAACTTGGGTATCATCATCATCATCAGCCAGTACTAGTCCACTGCTGAACGAAGGCCTCCCCCAACCTTCACAAATTCCTTGACTGAGCCAATCTTTGCCATGTTTTCCCTGCAAATTTCTGTGTCTCATCTCTCCACCTTCTGTCTGGCCTTTTTCTGCTACCGTATGCTTACAATCTCTTGGTGTCCTGTCAGTCAGCCTCTTGCTTCATCGGTTATCCCATACACTTGCTACATTGCCTACCCACCTCCATTTCTGTTCTTTTATAACTTTAATAATGTCTTTGACTTTAGTCTGCCCTTTCACCCAAGTTGATCTTTTCCTGTCTCCTAAAGATATTCCCAACACTGACCTTTCCATTGCTCTCTGAGAATGGATTAATTCATTTTCCATCGATTTTGTCAGTTTCCATGTCTTACGGCCATAAGTCATAGCTGGTATTATACACTTATTATATACGTTTCGTTTCATACAAACTGGCAAGCTACTTTTCATAATGGCTGTATGTTTACTGAAAGCTTTCCATCCAGTTGTAATGCGTGTTTTCATTTCGCTATCATATTCGTTAATTTTAGTATTTACCTCGAGTAATTGTACTCCTCGACTTCTTCGAGAATTTCTTTGCTTGTTTATGATAAATTGGTGCACAAGAGATGTAGTGGTATTAGAGGTAGACTGCGAGATAATGCTGATTTTATGTGTGCGGTGTGTCGGGGAGAGCAGGTGGAGATTGTTAGGCATGAAAGGATTGAACTTGCTGGTGAGTCTCTTGAGTGTGTGGAAGAGTTTCATTATTTGGGAGACATGTTATGTGCTGGAGATGGGGCTGGAGCTAGCTCGGTTGCTAGGGTGAGAAGTGGTTGGAAGAAGTTCAGGGAGCTGTTGCCTCTCCTGACATTGAGAGGACTCTTCTTACATGCTAAGGGGTCTTTGTATGCAGCATGTGTTAGGAGTGAGATGCTGAATGGTACTGAGACCTGGGCAGTAAAGGAAGAGGATATTCACAGGCTTAAACATACAGAAATGACAATGATTAGGTGGATGTGCAGTGCGTCCTTGTGTGCAAGGCCTGTGGGGGCTGGGTTTACGATGGAAGAGTTGAGAGGTAGGATGGGACTGGAGTGTATTGGTGTTGTGATGAGGAGAGGTAGGCTGAGGTAGTTTGGACATGTGGAGAGGATGGGGGATGATAATTGGGTGCAGAGGGTGAGAAGTGTTAATATTGGGGGAGGGGTTGGGAGGGGTAGACCGAGAAAGACATGGGAAGAGGTTATTAAGTGTGACCTCAGGGTTAAGGGACTGAACAGGAAGGCGGCCAAAGATTGAGCAGCATGGAGAGCCACCATTAGGTGACCAAGGCCGACACATCCAAGCATGTTGGAGCCTTCAAAAACAAAAACGAAACAAAACGATTCTGATGACGCTCTTTGGTGGTTGTGGATTAAACTTAACTTCAGTTTTACTCTGGTTCATCTTTAGCCCTACTTTGAGATTTTCTCTGTTTAGGAGATTTAACATTTCTTGCAGTGTCTGTGCTGTTTCTGAGACTAGGACAATGTAATCTGCAAATCTTAAATTGTTTAGCTTTCCTCCATCTATGTTCACTCCTTTGTTTTCCCAGTCTAGCTTTCTGAAAATACTTTCTAGGCATGCTGTAAATAATTTTGGTGAAATTCTATCTCCCTGATGCACGCCTTTCTATCTATCTATCTGTCTACAGCCCAACACCCTAATCCTGCAAAGGGTGGCCGCAGACAAAACGCCTCCAAGTCGCTCTGTCACCCACCTTTTGACTGCCCTCCTCCCAGCTCACTCCCCCCTCCCTCATATACCTCTCAGCTACATCCCTTCACCTCATCCTTGGTCTCCCCCTCCCTCCCTCCCTCCCTCCACTTCACCCACATACACCCTCTTAGTCAGTCTTTCATTCTCCATTCTCCCCACATGTCCAAACCACCTCAGTGTACTTCCCCTAATTTTCTCAGTCACATCCCCTTCCACCCCACAACGTTCTTTCACTTCTTCATTTGTCAACCTGTCCCTCCATGTCATTCCACATGTTCCTCTCAGGTAACTCATTTCCACTGCTCTCACTCTTGACTTGTTCCCCTCTAGCAAGGTCCACGCCTCGCTTCCGTATGTCAGGGTAGGGATCACAATACTGTCATGTAGTGACTTCTTAACTTCCATACTCACCTCCCTATTTCTCATCACTGCTTTCAATGAATCAACAACCTTCTTTCCCTGCTGTACCCTTTCAAGCACTTCATCCCCCAAACTTCCATCCTTACTCATCACACTACCCAAGTACTTGAATGCACTCAATCGTAATTTTTCTCAAGTCCTTATGTAATTTAACTGTTGCACTTCTCACTTTATACACGTTTTCGAGCAGTTTTACGATGTTCTCATTCACTCCTTGTTCTCACAGTGAATTTATAATTGCTATGTGCTCCAATGAGTCGAAAGTCTTTTTGTAATCAACAAAACCTAAGCCAACCATCCATCCATCATCCAATCCTACATTGCCCCATGAGGAGTTTAGGACCCTGGAGCTTTGGTCGTGACATTTAAGATGAGAGTGACCAGTCTCACTCATCCCTGAGTGGCATTGCGTGAGCAATAACCTCAACCATCCCTTGGATATAAACTTTCATCGGCACATTCTAGTTGGAGCGCCGCAATTACCCACTAAATTACCCACTAAACTGCCAAGGCCATAATTTGGTTATATGGTTACCACCCAGCATAGTAAATGGTTTCCTGCTGTACAGGAAACCATTTGGCATGTCACCCATAGGCAGAAGGAACAGGAAAGAATGAAGGAAAGAAAGATAAAAGAGGGAGTGTAAGGTCACCTGTAGCCAGAAGTATTAGGAAAGAATGAAGTAAAGAAAGATAGAAGAGGAAGGAAGGAAAGGAGGGAGAAGAGGAAAGGGCAGACAACCGAGAGCAGCACTACATCGAGTGAGTGGATGGTGAGCTCCCCCACCTACCACAAAGCGCCTCCACCTGGTTTATTGTATTCTGTAGTTTTCTCAGTTGATTCATCGTGTGTAAATGATCAACAGTCAAATATCTACTTCGGAATGCTGCTTGGTCAGAGGTGGGTTTTCCTCCAAATTTGTTGTCATTATGTTCATAAGGACTTTAGTGAAGAATTTGTAAATAACTGATAATAAGCTAATGGGTCGGTAGTTACTAAGTTCTTTGGAGTCACCTTTTTTGTAAATTAAAATAACTACGGATATTGCATTGCACCATGTTTCGGGAATTTTCTTCGTTTTTATACATTGAATAAGTGAGCAAGCCTGTTGTGTACTTTTCTCCTGCATCCAACAGTAAATTTGCTACTATCCCATCTTCTCCCGGAGACTTTCCTCTTTTCCATATTTTTAAGAGAGAGATTTACTTCATCTGGTGTTACCCCAAGTATTTAACCTGTGTCAACTGATAAGTTAGCTATTGGTACTACTGTCTTTGGTGCATACAGTTCTTTGTAAAATTCTTCGACTTTCTTCACCATCTTATTTCTGCATTTAATGACTTCACCATTTTTGTCTTTCAGTGATGTAATTTGTTGCTTTCCTAGTGCCATTTTACTTCAGACCGGTTTCGGACTTTTTCCTTTTTTAATGGTTTCTTTGATCTGATCCATGTTTTTCTTTCTTTTTTCTTCTCTTTGTCTCTTATTGATAAGCATATTTAATTCTGCTTGTTCAGTTTCATATTTCTTTCTTTTTACTTTCATTTCCTTTTTTTCATAAGCTCAAATGTCTTTTCTGAATATTTCTTGGCTTTGGTTGTATTAGGTTTTCCTACTACCTCTGCTGATTCTCCTACACTTTTGTTAAGAGAAACAAACAAGCCAGGGTATACCTGTATGCAGGTGTTCCTCCCCTAATGCAGTTTGCTGTAGCGCGATATTGCTCTAATGCGGTATGATTTTGCGGAAAGAAATAAACATCCTGACACGGGCGCTGTTAGCGTAATGCGAAAATTTGAACCAGGCGCGCTGTGACACTTTGTGCCCAGTTGTGGTGAAATGACGGTGGAGGAGGTGATGGAGATTGCCAGGGACACCAGTGAACCTTCTGATGAGCGATTTATGCAGGAAGTTGAGCAACAAGACAGGTATGAAGAGGAGAGGGAACAGCTAGAGGAAGAGAGGGAGGCCAGGCCAGTAGGTGAACCCAGCAGTGAAGTTTTAAGTCAAATCCTGAGTCGAGCTGAGTCTCTCAAGGAGTTCATCTTTGACAGCGACCCTTCCCTTGCAAGAGGTAACGACATGTTTAAGCAGATTGTTGATGTAGTCAGCGTCTACAGTCGTATGCACACCGACTGAGTAAACCGCCGTAAACAGTCATTGATCACTCGTTACTTCGCCAGACAAGCTGCCGCTGGTCTACAGCAAGAGGATGAAGAAGCTATGGAGGACCTAGAAAATTATGTTTGGAGTGTTGCTAGTGAAATAGACTTTGATGGATTTTAGTGTGTGTTCTCCCCCTCTGCCTCATCTCTGGTGGCATGTGTCTGCTCTTCTCCTTACATAAGGTGCAGTACAATAAATAAAAAAGTCCTGTATTGACCTGATGTAACTTTTATAACCATATTAATGCTTTTAAGAGGTTTAAATTGGAGGGTATAAAAGAGTTTTGCTCCACAAAAGGGGAAAAAGTGGACTTTGGGCATTGGTGCCAAGGAAATAGGGGTTTTCAAGAGTCTCTCTAACAAGATATTTGCCTAACACGAGATCGGTGCGGAAGCAAATGCCCGGGTTAGGGAAGGAACACCTGTATATATATATTGTATCTATATAGGTATATATATATATATATATATATATATATAAGTAATCCCTCCACTATCCGACGTAATAGAGCCATAGGCATGTCCGAGTGGTCTCGTCCGGATATTGGCCCTGAAGCTCCAGCACTGGTCATTCATGACTCTAACCTAACCAAACCTAAATCAGAAAACCACCTACCTACCTCCCTACCAGACATGCATAGCACTTATTTAAGTCCCCTTTCACATAAATAATGCACACAAAGCATTAATTAACTGAATTTTAACCAAAAAATGGTGATTTAGAGGTGAGTAAGACATAGGTGCTCACAACTTGCCAGCAAGTGTAAGTATCAGACATGGAAATCACTATAAAAATCACCCTTTCTCACACCATATGCATTAAATAATGGACACAAAGCATGAATTCATTGAATTTTAACCCAAAAATGATGATTTTGAGGTAAGTAAGGCATAGATGTTCATGAGTTGGCAGCTTAGTGTAAATAAGTATCAGACGTGGCAGTCACTATGAAAATCATCATTTCTCACATCTTATGCACTAAAATATGGGATACAAAGCATAAAATAAATAAATTGTTACCAGAAAAAGAGTTAGGTATGGCAAAGGTG